>JZKD02S2403607.1:180418-192224 GCA_000966675.3 Picea glauca | reverse complement strand
TGAGGAGTTATGTGACATTCCACATACCACCGGAAATGGCATGTCAAGCACTATCCATCTAGGATAGTTTCACCAACAAATTCATTGATCTTCATCTCATTATTCCACATACAAGAATGGGTCCTCCAACCATTCTTCTAGGATAACTCATTCCATAAAGCGTCTTCCCGTGAGGGCTTTCACCATAAGGGGACCACTTCAGATTTCATCCATTTGTGCACCTTATCAACCATGATAAGACACTAATGATTCACCTTTGCATTGATTGGTTTCCACTTGGACATATATCATTCTCATCAGGGGCATCATATCAATCAATTACTTGACATCAATCAATGACATTAATCGAACTAGACCATTTACATATGATCCAACAATCTCCCAAATAATCAAACCATTGGAATCAATGACAAACCATTGGCATCAATTATAAACCATTGGCATCAATGACAACATGATCCAACACAACAGACATGCAAAGTACCTCTCGAGCTAAAAATCTAACAAATTGGAGAAAGGAAATAGGAAAAGTAAAATGGAAAATGGAAAATGGAAATGAATTATGAAAACAATAATGAAAATGAATAAGTATATCATGGAAAATGGAAATGAATTATGAAAATGAAAGTATGGAAATAGTTAAATATGGAAATGGTTAAGTATGGAGAATATTGATGAAGGAGAGTAGAGTGGAAATAAGTGAAAATGACTAAGTATAAAGTGTGGATAGTGGAGAATAAGGAAAATGGAAAAACAGATAAGTATGGAGAAGCATAATGTGGGAGAAAAATGACATATCTTGTCCATATGAGCTTTGTTTTATATTATGTAAAGTGTTGAACAGAGATGAGACATAAGGCTATTTAGTGAGAATATTGTTATAATTTGTATTCCTTCTTCTTTGTTTTCTTCTCCTTTGTTTAAAAAAAAACTATCCCCGTTATACTTTCAAGATGAAGAACTGGAGGGATGAAGTTGATTGGAAACTTGTTGGATATTCACGATCAATAGTTAAATATTATTTGGAACTTTCCAAGTTTAAAAAAAATTGGTCTCTATTTGAAATAAATAAATAGTTCATCATATTTACCCCAACAACTTAGTTGATGGGCATTATAAAAACACATCAACATCTGGATCCAACTGTGGGACAGTGGCCCCCTATGGGTTGCTGAGAGTCCAAAATCTTGGTCCATTGGGATTTGGAGTCATATTCAAACATCATCTCTATCTAGAAACTTATTTATTATGCAAAATTTTTACTAAAGAAACAAATTATGTACAAACATGATCTACCTACCCTAACCTACTTGGAGGAAAGGGACACTTTTCAAGTGTAAGTAGTTTTCCAATGGAGCCATTCAAGCATCCAACTAATTTTTGGAATTAATTCCATAATTGGGAAACATATCAGGGCTACTATGAAGGAGTCAAGAGCATACCCAAAGTTTACTATAGTAAAATTGAGCCAGATGTGCCCAAAATCTGATTGCATTGCTTGGCTAACAATGCTTTGGAACCCTGGTTCAATAAAATTAATTCTTGGTTTCTCTTTGGTTGGATGAGAAGTTTCCCATTTGAAAATAGTTTCATCTTTCTTCTTATCCCCAACCACATCCAATATTATTGATTCAATGGTGATGTTATGAAAGCATTCTTCGTTCATGCAATGACAATCTTTTCCATCATTGTTCTCAAGATTAATCTCTTCCACCAATTCTTCTTGATGCCAATGTTCTTGTGACTTTTCATCATCAAGATGTGGCCATTGACAAATTGTTGCAACATTTTCCACATGAGCATGTTGGCTGAAATCTTGTTGTCCATTTGGTGGAGACTCCTCAATATCATTCTCAAACTCATCATGATCATTAGTCTCAAATTGAGCATATGGGAGGTCAAACGTTTCCTCTTATGGAACATGTGGTTGATAGTATTCTTGTTGAATTGAGACGTTAGGGTTCTCACTTTTATCTTTAGGAACAAAATCTGATGCAAAACAAAATTCACATCTTTCAATAGATTTTTATTCTAAATCCTTTCCTCTATTTTTTTGGAACAATATTGGGAATTTTAAGAGATTAGCACTAGTCTCATGAATATTTCTTTCAATTATTTGAGCTCGTTGCATTAACACTTTATAGCTACACTTTCCCTCTTGCTTCAACAACAATATCATATTCATGGGCTAGGCATTTTCATAACAACAAAAAATCATGACATTATTTGGAAATATTACTTCAGGAATCTCATGAAATAATTTCATAAATATAAAAGTGAAATCTTTGATTGTCTCTTCCTCATTCATTTGGATTTCAACCAACTTCAAAAAAAGAAAATATTTATCTTTCCTTGGGAAATATTTCTCGACAAATAAATTTTCTAATGCATCCCAAATAGTGATGGTTATGGACAACAATGAATAAAACTATTCACTAGCATTTCCTTTTAGAGTTAAGTTAAACAATCAACATGAAACATCATCTCCATCCACATTATAAATATCACAAACACTATCAAACTTAACCAAATTCCTCTCTTCATTATCTGAAGTATTTTCGAAGAACATGGGAAACTTGTCCATGAAAATATTTGGCAAGGGATGAACTTCTCTTTGCAAATTGAGTGGACTTATGTGCAACTCTTTATTTCTTTGGGTACCTTCTTCCTTTATTGTAACCTAAAAAACCTTTTTTGGGCTTGGTGGGGAAGGAAACATATCATCACATCATGAAAGAAACTCCTCATAGGAGTCATAATATAGATCTTTTTGAAATTATGGAATCTTTTCGGTGGATTCACCAAGGCATATTTCTTCAAAATTTGGAGGAGCTCATCCTCCCAAATCTTGTAGGGTTCTTTGGTTCTATAAAAGTTGGCATAACTGAATTGTGCCTAAAAATTCAATAAAATGTCTCCAAGGCCCTTTGAATCTCCTTGAACAAGGTTTTAAAGAACTCAGTTCTTCTTAAAACAATCTACCATATATTTCTCCAAGACTTGACCAGACAACTTCTAGTTTTCCAATAATATTTTATTCTAAAAAATATCAGATTTATTGAAAATGATTCATTCCTGAGTATGCTCCCCAAAAATGTTGATATAAAATATTGTTTCATGTTCTTTAAGATAACATCATGAGGATAAAATCCCCCTGTTTTTTTAAAGAGGCAGTACTCCTCTATGTTTTTATGAAATATGTCGTTGATGTTCTTGGAATGGACTATCAAATGGGAGAATTCTAAACAACAAAATCAAAATCCTTTATTAATTTATCTTTTGTATAAAATGGATCTTGATGATCAGATTTCTCCTAGAGTGAAAATTTTTCTTGCAAATGGATTGAGCAACTTCTTAACAGTAAAAAGATAAAGAATTGCTTCGATTAAAAATAAATATATTATTAGATTCATCATAACATCACTCTGAAACACATGCAAGTAGAAAAAGAAACCATATTTTCTCACAAAAAAAAGAGAGTGAAGTGGGGTTGATCACTTCAGAGAAATTTAAATGAGAATTGCATTTAAAACTAAAAAGAATATGAATAGTACACCCAAAAATATAATACTCAGAACTCTCAAAATATGAGAAATCATTAAATTTATGCCTCGAAATAGTTCTCTTGGGAGTTCTGTAAATTCTAACCTTGTACAATATCTACTACAAACAGATATTTAGAAAAGAACAGAAAAAATACAATGGCAAATACAAACATTACACAGAGATTTTTCCCCTGGAAACCCAAACCGGGAAAACCAGCATATTCTATATTCATTCATTGTGTTACAATGTTTACAAAACAAAATACATATAGGAGCCAGCGTCATCCAAAACCCTAACCCAATGACCTGGATTAGTCCAAAACCCTAATTCCTTAACCGAAAATAGAAAACCATCGGCAAAGAAACCATGTGCCGAAAAACCACCTAAATATAATGCGGTCTCAATGCGAAAAAAAAAAAATTCGGGGGCTCTGCCCCCCTGCACCCCCCTTTTAACCCCCATGCGCACCCGGTACAAAAGCTCAGACACTATTACTCATGCAAATAATATAACACATACCCAATAAGTTCAATACATAAATGACATTTCACGTTACAAATCATTTCAGTGAACTAATTGACTAATTCTCAGAAATAAAGCCAGTCAAACACAAGGAATCAACCTCCATGAATCAATGAGACAACTATGGCTTACATTATCAATCATATATATTTCTTCAAAACACTCCTATTTATGTCTTAGGAATATGCCTCGAAGAATAAAAGAAAAAAACTAAAAAATTCAGACTTATGCTTAGTCTCGAACATACAAACACAAATCCCTCAGAAAAATCGAGTAGAAGAAGAAGAATCAAGACGATGGAGATATGTATTGTAGATGAGATTTAAATGGTTCTATGTACTATATATGATATTTAAATGGTTCTCTCCTCCTTTTAAATCTTCTCCCAATGCTTCTTTGAAATGTTTTCCCCTAGAAGTTAGGGTTTTTGTTCTTTTGGAAGTTTTCCACATGCTTCCTATTTTTGGAATAAAATGTAGATCATTTAAATCAATGATAGATTAAAAAATTATTAATGAATTAGGTCATTGAAATTTGTTCCTCCAAGCGGGACCCACTTCACCTTTTTATAAAAGTTATTTAATAAAATTTTATTTCCAAAATTTGAAGTTGACTGCTTAAACAAATCAACTGTATTTTAATTTTCTGAGCATGATAAGTGACTTCTCTGCCATAAAAACCATTCTAGAAATACTCTTCATTATTCTGGATTTTCAATGAGCAATCTTGAGTGAAAATTGGGGGTTTGGATTTCAACTTATAGCCTCGAGAAGTTGAGGTTCCAAATATTTTTCCTAGGAAGCCATGAAAAGAGAGTTGACTGTTCTTTTATTTACTAGAAATATTATGGCCAAATTTAGTCATTGGAACTTGTCCCATTATCTTCCTAGTCAAATTAACTTTCCAACGAGGTATGTTTTTCAAAAAATGGATGTTTGGATCAAATGCTATGAGCTCTAGAAGATGGAGACTCAACCACCATCGATTTGGTTCGTGGGAAAATCTTGTCCCTTTATTTGATTTCACCTTTCTTAATCCCATGCATTGTGGGGGGAGAATAATTGTTGTTTATAATGAATGCACCTCCTTTTTCATTCATGTGTGAAATATAGGAACTTATGGAAGCCTTAGTGTAGCTCTCATGCCTTAGTAAAATATAGGCCTTGGTAATAGTTTGATCACCCAATCATCACCTAGTCACTGCCCAGTCAACCTGTCAATGCAGGACACATCACTTCCATGTGTCACCCGGGGTTAGGTACACCTCAATTCCATGTGTCACCCAAGGATAGGTCCACATAACTACCATATGTCACCCATGGATATTTCCAAGTCACTTCCACATGCCCCAGTATATTACGTCCACAAAAAGGGGGAAGAAACTTAGGATAAGAAATAATACTAAAAAATTAAATCAAGTGTTTGTGGAGTTACAAGATTGTGGAGTAAGAAAAAAATAAGTATAAGGAAGGGATGAAGATGCAAGACACAATACATGAGGATTTCATGGGTTTGGAACATGTTGGACTCCCACAACAATACTCCCACATCACTTGAAAAACGACTAAGTATAGGACTCAACAAAAACAAAGTGTAAAATACAGTAAAATAACTAAGTCATGAATGATGCAATTTGGGTAATGTGGAAGATAGAGGTGAAAATTGAGGGTAACAAGATTGTAGGTTTGAATTCATGTGGAAGTGAAGGTGGAAATGAGGGCATGGTCTCCCGCATTCAAAAAAATAGACTAAGTATAAAACTTAATGAAGGTGCAATTTGGGTAATGCAAAAGTGGAGGGGTGCAAATTGAGGATCATGATATTGCGGGTGTGGGACACAAGACATGGGAAAAAAGGTATATGAATAGGGAGGTTGTCCCACATCTGTAATTGAATACTTAGTGAAAAAAGAGTAAAACATGGTAATGATGCAAAACGTGTTTGGATAGTTGGTTGTCATTGATGTCAACCATTGGAGAGTGATATTGTAGATTCATGTCAAACATTGGAGATTGATGTCAACCCTTGAGTATGTTTGATAACACATTTTAGTATCCCTAGATGTGTGGTTAAGGAAACTAAGTTTTTTTAGGGTATTTGGACATGAAGATCAATAAATATGTAGGTAAGACTATCATGGATGGACAATACATGTCATGTTGTTTTCGGTGATATGTGGTACATCACATAATCATTTGTTGGTTTGTTTACCTTTTGAGTCAGCCATCCCTGTGTCACTTGTACTTGGTGATACTCTCTCTTCACATCGTCTCTCAGTTTATGTTTCATATTGATTGATGCGGGATACATTAAGACCCTCCTTCGATGGATCTCTTCCTATAAAATTCAACACATTATCCATGATAGAGATCTATAAACCAGCTATTACCTTGGAGTTTGCAGTCATCAGTGGAAATCCCCCTCGTTATCGATAATGGGTTTACATCATTGACTCTTGATCGATTGATTCTAGCAGTGTTCGACATCATATCCTCTATTCACACTCACTAGATTGCAATAGGTACCTTGGGGTCCATCTACCTCATCAGCGGATCCCCTTGTGTTTGATAATGGTATACATCAATGACCGATAATCAGATGGTTTCTACCATGCTCAACATCATCTCATATATTCACGTGTTTTATATTTTTACCATCGAGTTTTGGGACAAATACCTTGGGATTGGGGCCACATCATTCATTTAAAACATCCCCTCCCAATTTGTGATGGATTCTATCACTTATCTATGAGTAGTGTGAAGATTTCAGGGGAATTTTCCTTAGTGCTCATTGTATTTGTGATGTATATAAGTTGTTTCATAGATTTTCATTGTATTTTCTAGTGGCTATGATTTTATTTGTGACATAGATCCACGTTGTATTTGTTGGTGGCTATGATTGTATTCATGACATAGATCCACATTGTATTGTCTCACGACTATGATCTCATTGATGAAATGGATCCATCATGTATTCTTTCATGGCCATGTTATTGCATTTCATGTCATGGATCCACAATGTATTGTTTGGTGGCCCTGCTATTTAGATTCTAAGTATGTTTACTTATTGGATGGTCTATATATACTTATATCCTTGGTGTTTGATTGCAGGAACTCTTTGACCTCTGAACCTCCTTTTCTCTCTCCTCATGCTTGTTGGGTAAAAACACCCTATGGAGTAGAAAATAGAGTTCATACTTTGCATGCAGATATGATCGAATAGAAATTACTTTCTACCTTCATCCATAGATTTAAATCCCCTTTTATTAGTAAATTCATGGAAATATCAACCTACCTCGTTACCGGCGTTTGATGCCAATCCTTCATTGTGCTTGATTACTTGTTCGCAATACTCCTTCCAAATCTAACCTACATTCAAGACGAGCAACAACTATGCATGCATACTACTTATATACTAATGGGTTAGAAATCAAACATATACTGATCAAACTATAAACAGTTCATGAATTGGGATAGGAAAAACATTTTCTTTATTACTTAGAATGAGTCAACTTACAAAAGTTGAGACCAGCCACCGCTCCTTGAACCTGATCCTGGGCTCCTCTTCTTCTGTCCTTCAACTACTTTGCTTTAAATCTCCTTTGGCACAAGGAAAGGCTAAAGGGTTGGGACAATGGGAATACATAAATGGGAAGAGTTTCTTTGCTATATTTTTCCTCCTCCAAATGGTACCCCTACCCCTTCTTTTATAGGCTAGAAGGAGCTAGGTATTTGGACGAACCCTCAACCATGCATGGCAGGAGTTTCAGTTAACTCACCCATAGGTTTTTGTTCCATCATCAACTTTCCTCTTTTCATGCTTTTGTCAGTCCACGTGGGTTTTTTTTGGTCAGCCAACATGTACACGCATGCAGTAATGGATTAGGGCGCATGGGCCTTTATTCAAGAGGATTTTCAAAGAGTTGTTCAACAATGTTTTGGCAAAGAAGCGATATGAGTTGGCATGATGCCAGGTAAGCATGTTGTTGGACAACTGAGGGGGGGGGGTGAATCAGTTGTCACCGTGCTTAAACAATTATGATTCTTTTAAACTTCTTTACAAAAACACTGAATGATGATCACAATAATGCAGAGAAATAAACAATGGCACATTCAACATTAGTCACATATATGAGAAACATAGAGACAGATGTTTCCTGAGGAAACCTATGCAGGGTAAAAACCTCTTTTTATTTATATGATAAGTAATAGTTACATTCTTTACATTATCATACATATGAGCACTAACTCATAATGAGGCTACAACCACTGTTTTGCAAGCTGCAACTTGCTGAGAGCACCAACTCTCTGTTTTCTCTAGCACCCACTAGAAGGAATCACCAACTCCCTGGTTTCTCTAGAAACAACTAGAAGGAAGCACCAACTCCCTTGTTTCTCTAGCACCAACTAGAAGGAAGCACCAACTCCCTAAGTGTTTCCAGCACCAACTAGATGGAAGCACCAACTTCCAATCATACAGGCACCAACCTATATAACAAAGAACAAGAGTTCTCCCTTGCACCACCCTACCACCCTGGTTTCTCTGGATGGAACCAGATGGAAGCTACAAATCTCTGTGTTCAATCACCCACTTGAACCTATGAGGAAAACAATCCTCCCTAGCACCTCCCTTCCACCCTGAAACATAAATCTTTGCTACTAAAACTTATTACAATGATATAATGTTCAACAATGGCTTACCAGACTCATCACTGTTCTGCTGCATTTTGTTTCTCTGTCTGCCTCACTGCTTTCCTGCACACATGACTTGCGTTGTCTGTTCTTCTACCATTTATACTCTCTACACCATGTCCCTTCAATGCAACCTTCCTCTACTGTGTATTTCTACTCCTGTGCTCTGCCTCCTTGCTCACACTTCAATCCTTCTACACAACGACCACAATAGCTCCAACAACAACAACAACCCCTTCTCTTCTTTGTACCATGTATATATTGCTTCTGTGCATCTTGTGCATGCAATATTCGCCATTATTCTCCATGCTCATACCGCACCAATCTCCTCCACCTCTGGAGTGCTCTGCCTGATCATCATGGTAACTCTTCAGCTTCTCTGGCGATTTTCCCACATGTTCAACATCATTGTATGTTGTACTGAGATTCCTCAACCTCTCTGGTAGTTTGAGACTCTTTTTATTCTCTGTGACAGTCGAGCTCACCTTCTCTGTTTCAGTTACAGACTTCAACGCTTATCCATCTATCAATCCCTTCAAATAATAGTCTTCCTTTACTGGACGAAGCTTGGAGACTCTTCATCTCCTCTAGCGATCACACAGAGGTCTCTTCGAATTCTCTGGCAAACGCCATCAATGGTTTCTGGTAGTTTCACTGTGTCATGCATCAGTATCCCTCTGATCTCCTTCAGTTTCATTCATATCCAGAACAACCAACCACACATAGTTTTTCTTATTTTCTTTTATACACACCTCCACGGCGGTTCCACTTTGCATTTCCTTAGGAAAAAGAAAGACAATTGTCCCAACAACTAAAACACCAACTGATTCACAATCATGAATCCGTTTCACTAACATATTCGTAACTGAGAGGTTAACTGTGAGAAAGAATAGTAACCTTCGTATCATATTCCAATTTATATGCGTTGTTGGATGAACTTTATTAACATTGCCTTCAAATCGGGTTTCGACATTTCGGCAATCCTGTGTTGAGTGTCTCCACACTTCATTTCGTGATCTCCAATGTTCCAATACAGAACTTTTCTGCACTAGCTCCTTCCCCAATATGACTGTGGTCATAACCAAGCGCCTATGCAAAAAGAACTTTCGTTAAGTCGCATTTCGTGATTTTCAACGCTATGCTCCGTTGACCCGAAGTCAGCGAAATTTCGATCACTTGCCACATGTCTTGTGATTCGATGGTCCAGAGGTGATCTTGATTCAATGGCTATGATTGAATCGCGATTTCACGATTTCAGCATTCTTGTTGCATTGGGTTCTTTGCCTCTCCATGTCATGATTCCCAAAACTCCGATATGGAGTTAAATCAATGGTCCATATCTGATCTCTATTCAACGGCTGCGATTAAATCGCGATTTCGCATATCACGATTTCGACATCCTTGATGTCCAGTGTTTTTGTCACTTCAAAGTCCTAATTCACGAAACTCTGACATGGGGTCGGATCTACGGTCCTGATCTGATCTCGATTCAATGGCTGTGATTAAATCTCAGTTTCGTATATCTCAATATCGACATTCCTGTGGTGAATTTTCTTTTACATTTCCATGTCGCGATTCACGAAACTCTGATATGGAGTAAGTATGTTGATGTCACATGTGTTAAATAACTGCCACGTGTCACCGTGATTTGTGACTTACATGTGCTTGGAATGATGAATCAATCTGACACTTGTCATTACCTAGTTGTGCCACGTGTTCCTAGTTGACGTGGTTTGCTGACGTGACTCAGATCAACGGTCCAGATGTGATCTTGATTTGACGACTCAGATTATGTCGCGATTTTGCATATCGTGAGATCAAGATTTCTGTGGATTATATTACTTCTCATCTCCAACTCTCGATCCCAGAAACTCCGACAGGGAGTCGGATCAACGGTCCACATAACCCTTTGAGATGGACAATCCTCTTGCTTTAGGGATTTTGTGAGCCCTCTACTCCTTGCACTTTAAATATTGTGCAGGTTCTCCTTGATCCAACGATGGTTGGACCCTGCGCTCAGATCTAACACCTGAGATCTATCCTCCTCTTCAGCGCACTCTTCTTGTCTATATTCAGATCTGACAACCCCCATTCTATCGAGAATTTTGGATGGGATCCAATGATCATAAATTCTTCACAAACTTTACGGGACTTCATCATGCCTGATCAACGTTGCGTTGCCTTCGATCATTCGATCTTCCTGGACTTATATTCTATTTTCCTATTGATCATCGTTGTTGTACTCAAGACATCATCACTTCTATACTTTCCATCAATGACAATATTACGCTGCCTGTAAAACATACCAAACATCCTCTACACTATCTCTTCTGATCTTATCGAGGTTTCTCTGCAGCTTCTTCCCAAAATAATTCTGGAGCCCATCTATTACATTCTTTCTGTACTCATGCCATCTTCATTGTTGTACTTGCCATCAATGACAAGCATATGCTTCCCTTTAAACATTTTCCAATAATCTCCCCCTTTGGCATTGATGGCAACAAAGGCACCCAGATTCTTTTCTCCCCCTTTGACATCAATGTCAAAGAGAACATGTTCCCCCTGAGTTGTTGCAATATTTTAGGAGGTATCAGATATTAAATCAATGCAAAATCCCCCTTACAGGATGGACTCTTTCATTTAAGGCCTGTAGAATATTTGTATCTAAACCAGAGTCTTATCTTTCTGATTCTTGGACCTATTCATCTTCATCTTCCATTGTATCCTCTGTGGAAAATTCAAACTTGCTCACCTCTCTTACTCAGACTCCTTTATCAATCTTCTCATGAGTGGATGATTCCCCCTGTCACTGTTATCTCTCTGCTTCTGACTATTTTCCCCCTTTGTTCCTAAAATGTTAACTTTCCTTGACAAGTTCTTTCCTCTTGTTGTCTCTACAGGATGTCTTGTGTATCATATTGTACATCAGAACGTTGTTGTCCTACTTGAACACTGTGCAATTGTAACTTGTACCTTTTAAATAGCCCTTGGATCTCCCCATTGAATCTCATCGATCTCTATTACTACAATTTTCATTTTTCTTCCAT
>JZKD02S2403607.1:139456-170145 GCA_000966675.3 Picea glauca | reverse complement strand
CCAAGACCTCTTGCTGGGCAATTACCTCCTTGAGGTGCTTGATCTTCTGAGACTTCTTTGATTTGGAGTTTTTTGATGATTCTCCCTGTTCTGTCTGATTGAAAGTTTCATAGTTTTTTGCACACTCAGCTGATTGCTCAGAACTCTTGATGACAGGGCATTGGTCTTGCTGCTCAGAGTCTGAATCTGAATAAGGCAAGTTAAGTAAATTCTTCCCTGTACTCTGCTCTGTAGGATGCCCTGTATTATGCTCTGTAGTCTGCTCGGTGGTCTGCTCAAAGTTCAACTTTATATTCAACCTGTGGGGCTTCATTCCAAATATTCTATCCTCTGAAGGTCCTGGCAAGGCCCTTCTTCTTCTTGAGTTGCTTTGAGGAGATTATTGTTTTATGGAACCCTTCACCTGTTCATTTGCAGTTTGATTCTAGGTTTCAAAACCTTCCCAAAACAGAAAGTGTTCCCAGCTCCTCCCCTGTTGTTTCAATCCTTCCAGTATAATCAATTTTATGAGGCCGAGGTGACACAGAGTAGTTTTCACGCTTAAGGGTTGAGCTCTAATCCTCTTGCATACCTTAGTCAGACTTTGATATAAGAAATAAGGCAAATTAATAGGGGTCTTTCCTGTGAAGTGATCCAGTAGTTTAATGTGGTACATCATTAGTTTATCATATCTTCCCTCTAAGGTAATGTAGAATTGGATACCATTGAACAATTCTTTCCATTCTTTATCTAGATATGAAACAAGCATACCGTTTCTCCATGCTTTGTGCTTGTACCCCTCTTTCAAATAAACTCTGAAATCCAAATTTTTAGGAGCAGTGGTTTTAAACCAGCTCTGACCAGTTCTTGGCAAACCTGTAGCTGCGGTGATGACAGCCTCATTCACTCTGATTTCCATGGACCCGATGCGATCTTTATTGCCATCGAAATTTTTGGCAAAGGCTTCTGCTGTAGCCTGGTGGCACCCAACTTGCAACCTTTCGACGAATTCCATACACCCTGCATTCGAAAAATACTTTTGGACTCCGGGATGTGATTGTAGAAAGTTCAAATTATCTATCTCTCTCTTGAGTAGAGCGCCGCTGCGTTTTCTCACCATTCTGTTGCTCGAAAAACTTGACAATTGTAACCCCTGTAACTGCCTAGTCTAGCCGAGGTTCTACGCTGTTGAAAGCAGTTCGGGCTTTGGATCTGTTTTGAAAAAAATGAAAACTTCAACAGCATTCTGGAAATGATTTGTGATATGAAACCACTGTTTGATTTGATGGTGTCAGGTCGGCGGTACCTCCTCTGTACCTGCATCACCGAACACGAACTTTCCATCCCGGATGTCATGAGCATTGAGCTTGGGATCTGGACCGGATTCGAATTACAGTCATATCCTAACATGCATAATTGAGTTTGTATCATTGCCCACTCTTATCAGCGCATGCCTTGGATTTTCCTGACGTGGGATGATCACATCATCATTTCTTTCAGTCGTGGATATCACGTACGTGATTCCCTCTCTTCTTCAACAACGGCCCATGGAAAGCACCTCTGTCAACTTCTCGCTTGCCACTTTAACCAGCATGCGACCCCTTGGAAAACCCCTGTTAGCTGTGGAAAGTATGCACTTTCAACAGCGCACCGCTTTATAGAAGACACTCCTTAGCTGTGGAAAGAAATTACTTTCAACAGCGCGCCACATTATAAAAAACCGTTTCGTAGCTGTGGAAAGCATGTACTTTCCACAGTGCGCCACCCGCGAACTTGATTGTCGAACCTTTTGAACTTTACCACTTTCAACAGCGCACCAACTAAATGAAAAGAGATCCTTAGCTGCTGAAAGTCGACACTTTCCACAGCGCACAATCAATTTTTGGACATACGTTAGCTGAGGAAAGTAAAAAATGAAAATTTTGGAAAGAAGACTTTATGGGTCAAATTATTTCCTTAAGACACACCAAAAACCTAATTTTTTCAGCTATAAAAACTCAAAAATAACTTGAGAACACTACCGATGGCCATGCTATCCACTACAAAATTCAACCAAAAGGACAGTTTCATTTTGGGAGTTAACAACAGGCACCAACCTGTATAACAAAGAACAAGAGTTCTCCCTTGCACCACCCTGCCACCCTAGTTTCTCTGGCTGCAACCAGATGGAAGATACAACTCCCTGTGTTCAAGCACCCACTTGAACCTATGAGGACAAAAATCCTCCCTAGAACCTCCCTTCCACCCTAAAACATAAATCTTTGCTACTGAAACTTATTACAGTGATATAATGTTCAACAATGGCTTACCAAACTCATCACTGTTCTGCTGCATTTTGTTTCTCTATCTGCCTCACTGCCTTCTTGCACACATGACTTGCGCTGTCTGTTATTCTACCATTTATACTCTCTGCACCATGTCCCTTCAATGCAACCTTCCTCTACTGTGTATTTCTACTCCTGTGCTCTGCCTCCTTGCTCACACTTCAATGCTTCTACACAACGACCACAACAACTCCAACAGCAACAACAACCCCTTCTCTTCTCTGTACCGTGTATATATTGCTTTTGTGCTTCTTATGCATGCAATATTCTCCATTCTTATGCATTCCCATACTGCACCAATCTCCTCCACCTCTCGAGTTCTCTGCCTGATCATCATGGTAACTCTTCAGCTTCTCTCGCGGTTTTCCCATGCGTTCAACATCACTGTATGTTGTACTGAGATTCCTCAGCCTCTCTGGCAATTTGAGCCTCTTCGTCTTCTTTGTGATAGTCGAGCTCACCTTCTCTATTTCAGTTACGGACTTCAATGCTTATCCATTTGTCAATCCCTTCAAAGAATAGTCTTCCTTTATTGGACGAAGATTGGAGACTCTTCATCTCCTTTAGCGATCACACAGAGGTCTCTTCGAATTCTCTAGAAAACACCATCAATGGTTTCTGGTAGTTTCACTGTGTTGTGCATCAGTATCCCTCCGATATCCTTCAGTTTCAGTCATATCTAGAACAACCAACAACACACAGTCTGTCTTATTTTCCTTTATACACACATCCACGGTGGTTCCACTTCGCATTTCCTTAGGCAAAAGAAAGACAACTGTCCCAACAACTGAAACACCAACTGATTCGCAATCATGAATTTGTTTCACCAACATATTCGTAATTGAGAGGTTAACTGTGAGAAAGAATAGTAACATTTCGATCATATTCCAATTTATCTGCGTCGTTGGATGAACTTTATTGACATTGCCTTTAAATCGGGTTTCGGCATTTCGACAATCCTATGCTGAGTGTCTCCACACTTCATTTCGCGATCTCCGATGTTTCGATACAGAACGTTTCTACACTAGATCCTTCCCCAATATGACTGTGGTCATAACCAAGCGCCTATGCAAAAAGTGCTTTTCGTGAATTCGCATTTCATGATTTTTGACACTATGCTCCGTTGATCCCAAGTCAGCGAAATTTCGATCACTTGCCACATGTCCTGTGATTCGATGGTCCAGATGTGATCTTGATTCAATGGCTACAATTGAATCGCAATTTTGCGATTTCGGCATTCTTGTTGCATTGGGTTCTTTGCCTTTCCATGTCGTGATTCTTGAAACTCTGATATGGAGTTAAATCAACGGTCCATATCTGATCTCTACTCAACAACTGCGATTAAATCGCGATTTTGCATATCGCGATTTCGACATCCTTGATGTCTAGTGTTTTTGTCACTTCAAAGTCTCGATTCACGAAACTCCGACATGGGTTTGGATCAACGGTCCAGATCTGATCTCGATTCAATGGATGTGATTAAATCACAATTTTGCATATCTTGATATCGACATTCTTGTGGTGAATGTTCTTTTACAACTCCATGTCGCGATTCACGAAACTCCGATATGGAGTAAGTCTACTGACGTCACATGTGTTAAATAACTGCCTCGTGTCACCCTAATTCGTGACTTACATGTGCTTGGAATGATGAATTAGTCTGACACTTGTCATTACCTAGTTGTGCCACGTGTTCCTAGCTTACGTGATTTGCTGACGTGAGTTGGATCGACGGTCCAGATGTGATCTTGATTTGACGGCTCAGATTACATCGTGATTTTTCATATCGCGAGATCAAGATTTCTGTGGATTATATTACTTGTCATCTCCAACTCTCGATCGCCAAAACTCCGACAGGGAGTCGGATCAACGGTCCACATAACCCCCTGAGATGGATGGTCCTGCTGCTTTCAGGATTTTGTGAGCCCTCTACTCCTTACACTTTAAAGATCGTGCAGGTTCTCCTCGATCCAATGGTGGTCGGAGCCTACGCTCAGATATAATGCCTAAGATCTATCCTCCTCTTCAGTGTGCTCTTCTTGTCTATATTCAGATCTGACGGCCCTCATTCTGTCGGGAATTTTGGATGGGATCCAATGATCAGAAATTCTTCACAAACTTTACGGGACTTCGTCATGCCTGATCAACATTGCGTTGCCTTCGATCATTCGATCTTCCTGGACTTATCTTCTATTTTCCTATTGATCATCGCTTTTGTACTCAAGCCATCATCGTTATTGTACTTGCCATCAATGACAAGATTATGCTGCCTGTAAAACATACCAAACATCCTCTACACTATCTCTTCTGATCTTATCGAGGTTGCTCTGCAGCTTCTTCCCAAAATACTTCTGGTGCTCGTCTATTACATTCTTCCTGTACTCATGTCATCTTCATTGTTGTACTTGCCATCAATGACAAGCATATTCTTCCTGTTAAACATTTTCCAACACATGTGTGGTGCAATTTAGGGTTATAACAGATTTCCCCTAATGTGTGAGGTCAGACGAGCATCTGATGGCTAAAATACATTACCAATCTTTACTAATGTGCCGAACAATTGAGCCCAAGGATAAGGAACCGGGAGGTGCCATCTGCAAATAACAAATGTCTCACCGAGGTGGGCATACCCATGCTCGGGATAAAAGAGAACCATGTATACCAATCAATTACACTGTAGATCCATGTCAAATAACTATAAAGAGTAGCCGCAAACAATACACAGTGGAGCTACATCTCGAAATCAGAAAGATATACATATAGAGTATCCATCTTCCAGAAGTTGATTCGGCCTGATGGTTGGAGATGAGATCTACAGAGCTTGAGAAACAACTTCAAAATCTTCAAAACTCGGGTAGGAGTGTAATATGAGTGTACGACTACACTACCCAGAGGTCTTCGATGGCTCGTCGGTCATGGACATGATAATCTTGATGATCGCACTGAAGGCTTCAGTGATTTCAAACAAAGACTTGATTGGATGTTCAGGATGGCCGGGTATGTGGAAAAGAGACATATTGCAGAGGGGCCGACTCAGGCTTAGGAAACATGTATGTTAATCATAAGTCTACGAAGCAGGAGGCAACGCAAACTCTCCATATGTTTGGAAGGATAACCAAAAAGTGGAGGACACAACTCTATATAGCGAGATAAGCTTCCTAAGGTCATACTACATCCCATAGTCTGATGAACAAATGGAAAGATGTACTTTAGCCAAGGGTGACTCATTATCCTGCCAATAAAGAAAATACTTTTCCCTTCCTCTTTTTGGGGTATATTTGATTTTTTTGTTCTTTTCAATAATTGTGGAAAAAGAATAAAGGAATATTATGTTACAAACGAGGAACGAGTGTTGCAAACATACAATTTCAAGGCACAAGGACAAGAATGATGTTCTAGAAGAAAGACACTCGAGAAAAATCCTCCAAAGGCCAAAGGTGTTAAGACGCAGAAGCAAACTATTACAAGGTTGGCGTATAAGGTATGAAAATGCGGTTAACAAAACACACAATGGTAACGTCCTTCGATGTAAGTTTAACGGGCCCAAAGAAGGTAAGCTCGGTGGTTTTTAATATTTAGAGAGTCTGAAAAAACATAAAAGGAGACTCCATTGGGTTACCTTTTTCGAAGATAGTCTAGTCGGTTCGAAAAAAGGGACAAACTAGCACCGATTAGATGTCAATTCAAAACCATTTTAACGAGTGTGACAAGGACAAGATCACTCGACGATTTTTTCATTTTTAAGGAGTCTGAGAAAAGCTTAACTATGGACTCCGTCGGGAATATTCTTCTGGACCAATTTAACGAGTGTGAAAGAATAAGGTCACTCGACGATCTTTTCAATTTTAGGGAGTCTGAAAAGAGCTTAACTTTGGAATCCGTAGTGGTTTATTTTTAGTAATTTTATTCCCTCAGGCCCGAAAAAGGGATAAAATTATACCTGAGAGTACTCTTCTAAAGAACAGAAGTTCCATAGAGTATACCTTTGTTCGTACATTTGACCGTCCGGACCAAAAAAGGGGTAAACTACCATCGGACATACGTGACTTCAAATTTCAGTTTAACGAGTGTGAAAGGCCACAAGATCGCTTGACAATCTTTTCATGTTTAGAGGGTCTGAAAAGGGCTTAAAAGGAGACCCGTTAGTTTTTGGGAGTCCTGAGGATGAGATCAAGGGCGAATAAGAATCATGAAAATGAGGCTCAAACTCATATTCAGGAAAGACTATAAGGACTCCTGAGCCTACAATGTTTTAGAAATGGCATGGACACCATAATGCAACCAGGATCTACCTAGGGCATCCATGTTCTGGTAAGCTCTACCACCAAGTTGCGACACTTCTAAAGAATATATGATGGTTCCATGTCACAAACTGATGGGATCGATCCTATGGTAGAGGAAAAAGACAATGAGACACAAAAGTCGGGGTAGTAACCTAACTTAGATGCTCAAGTTGATTCTTGGAAAACATTTCATGGATCGTCAAAATTTTCTCAAAAATAAAAAAAAGTGTCCCAATACCCGATCAAATCCCTCCCATATAACTCCTGAATCACTCTAAATGGTTTTTGGTATAAAGAAACTGATAAGGGAAGCCAAAAAAGTGACAAAAGAGGCTAAAAAGCCTATAAATAGAAGCTGGAAACTCATTATCACCATTGCTGATTTGGAAATTGACTCTGGAGCCAAAAGACCCCCTTTGCTAAAAACGATGATTCTAGGAGCTACAGTGGACGAAACGAACTTTTTCTTGGACCAAGTAAGTATAAACTCCCCTATCTAGCTATTCAATTCTTCAATTTTGATTTTAAGTTTGTTTTTTGGGTGGGCATCGACCTTTAAAAGGTCGGCCCTAGGTCCATGTGGGCTGTCTCTGGACAGGCCGCGTGTACACTTAGGCAGAGTAAAGCCTGCCCGTGTGTACACACGACTGTCGCCTCTATAGCCCACGTGGACCCCCTTTTATAGAAAAAAAGAACTAAACAACCTTTACTAAACCTCCTAAACTTTGTTGTGTTGGTAGGATGTATGTCCACTGGAGGGAAAGGGAGCATGAAGAAATCAGTGAGTTGGTTGCGGGAGATACGAATGTCGTGGCTGTGTTGATGCAACGTGGTTTACTTAAGTTCTTCATGTGTCCATTTATGCGAGCACATCCTAGGATATTGAATGACTTGGTTGACTATTGGCGCCCTGATACAGAGGCCTTCATGCTAGAGGGGAAATCACTGGTGCCCACCACCGAGGATATATATTTTTTGACTGGCCTCTCAAGGAGAGGGGAACCAGTCAATTTCAAGACGTTTCCAGCAGGGTTGCTTAATATAGCGGACTTGATAGCCCTACACTGTGAGGCTGGGACTAACCGTTTGAGCTCCCAGGTTCCCATCAACAAGATCATTGACCTATCGTTGTAGGTGATATTATTGTTGATTGGGAATATTACCAGTTCCTCAGCCTTGCATCACGCATCTCGTGAACAGATGAACTGTTCTATCCAGTGCTTGAATGCACAAATTTTTTACTGGAGTACCACACTACTTGATTGTATGAAGAGGCAATTGATAGATTGTCGATAGCAGACACAGAGGAACTTCGGGTTCGGGACGATTTTGTGTTCATTCTTCTTTGAGAGAGTTTCGAGCTTTAGTCCTCAGGAAGTGGTACAAGGACATTAGGCCTCTTTTCCTGCTATATGTAGATGGGAAGTATTACTTCTGCGATAGGGTGGTGGAAAGACCAATGAGTCCTTCGATGATGACTTTTTTGCGTGGTTGTCACGACAGATCCCTATGATCAAGGATTACCCATATGCAGGGATAGACTTTTCTAGAGATCCTGAGATACCCGTGCCTCCTGGTGAGGAGCAAGGGGAGATGGGTAAGTCTCCACCTTTGTAGGTTTTTTTTGTTTGTATATGTAATTTTTATGTTGTTTTGTTATATATATCATTTTTTTATACACCAGAGTATTTGATGGATATATGTTTGTTGCATGCAGATGTGGGACCTGTGCGACCTGCCAATTATGCATGGAATAGGTGTCGTCCTCGGCTAGAAGCCACATCTGCTGCCACCGGGGGACCAGCAGTAGCAGGGAACCTCCTAGATGGGGAGGCTGAGAGGGTACTTAGATGAGTTGAGTGGAACTTCACTACACTCACTCGCACAGTCTCGATGGCAAAGATAGAGGACCTGCCACCATCCATGCAGCCTCATGTAGTGGGGGCTCCTTGGACGTGGGTCCGATTATTTAGGCGTTTAGCCCATGTTGTGGACTATTATAATATGGCCCATAGGCCCTAAACCTATTTAGACTTTTTACGTGCCACGAGCACTACTTGTATATATTGTTTGAGGGCATAAGCCCCGTGACTCGTTATTAGTCCCATTTTTGAGGCGCTTGCATCCATCTATGTACTCTGGTTACTTTATGATGTTATATATGGTTTTTTGATCTTTTGTGTCTTATGGATCACGTGTGCAAAAATGTATTTACATGATTATGTCAATGTTCTTTCATATGTGTGCAAGATGCCAATATAAAATTTGATTATCTAGAGTATCTGTAATTTGGTTTAATCTCCTAGGAACATGAAAATATGTAATATAATCAAAGTTTCGTTCTAAGAGATGTACCCTAAGGAATCGTTGGTGTAAGGTTGGATCATGAACTTGGTATACTATGTTTAGCTGAGACACAACCAGTTGAGCATTGAGATAGACACGGAGATGAGAGATACCCAATGACAAGGCGTCATGAAGCAACTCAATAACTTCACTATACTCAGAAACATTATTTGTGGTGTCACCTAAGCATATACCTCCGGAAGATAACAACTGGCCCTGAGGTGTAAAGATTACCCAAGCTATGGAGGCAAGCCTCCAAGTGTGCCGACTAGCATCGTCTGCATACCCAACGAACACCTCGGAATCACTTGACATCTGCCATATTGATGAAAGATAACATCAATGATATGTCCATAACACTTAAAAGAAACTAAAAAGTAATAGTACAAAGACTATACATATGTTACAAAAAGTTACCCACAGTGACCTACCTATGAGTAATACTTCTTGAGGTAGAGCCCATTTCTAGTCTCCGCCAAAGCATTCCCTTCAAAATCAACCAGATGATAAGCACCCTTTTTTAATACCTCTTTTATGATGAAGGGTTTGAACCACATGGGTTTGAATTTTCCTGCCCCTAGGGGGTCCTTATCTTGGTCATAGACTAGGACAAGGTCACCTTCAGATAAAATCCGAGGACGAACAAACCTATCATATTGGCACTTGACCTTATGTTTGTGAACCTCATTGGCCAGGGCCACATCACGATGCTTCTCATTGAGCTTCTCAAGGTGTACTAACCGTTCTTCAAGTGGAGAAGTGTCTGAAAAATAACTATACTACCAATTTTAGAGATGGGATCTAACATTCGATGGGAAAGACTGCCTCTAGCCCGTAAACGAGTTGAAAAGGTGAGAAACTAGTTGTAGTCTTAACAGATGTTTGGGAAGCCCATAATGTTGAGTATAACATCAAATGCCAATTTGACTTGGCTGAGTTGATAGTTCGTTGAAGAATAGTCTTAAGATTTTTGTTTACAACTTCCACCTGCCCATTGGCTTGGGGGTAGTAGGGTGATGAATTTTCTTGCCGTAACCCAAGATTTGATGTTAATTTGGACATCATTTGGTTCTGAAAGTGACTTCTATGGTTAGTAACAATCTCTCTCGGGACGCCAAACCTTGCTATGATCTAGTTGAATAAGAAGAGAGTTGCAGTCTCTCCATCATCTTTAAACGTTGGCATAGCTATGACCCAGTTCGTGAAGTAGTCTACAACTACGATGATATAGCGGTGCCCCCTTGATGAAGGGGGGTTGCAAGTAGTGTAATCAATCCCCCACTTGGTGAAGGGACCAACTGTGATGACAGGAAACATGGGAGCGGGGTGTGCCCTCATCTTTCGTGAGAAGATTTGGCATGGATTTCACTTCTTGACCGATTCTATACAATATTTGATAAGTGTTGACCAGAAGTAACCTACTCGTAGAATCTTTTGGGTTGTTTCCAACCCAGACAAATGACCGCCAAAAGCTTCGGTATGGAAATTGTTGAGCATGATGACTGCCTCCTTAGGTGTGAGACATTGACGTAAGATGCAGTCTACACCTCTCCGATACAACGTATCATTGAGTATGAGATAATTCTTTGCCTTATAGTGTATACGCCGACACTCATCACGAGAAGCAGAAGTGGGGCACTTCAAAGTTTGGAGATAAATAAGTATATCTTCGTACCAGGGATCTGAAGATGTGATAAAAAAAATATCTCCCCGGATAGGTGATTCTTCAGGCACAACGTCACCTGACTCAACCGGAAGTTCTGAAATAAGCTCTGCGAAGACTAATGACTTTTTGGACTTTGCTGAAACAAAGTCTAAGTAAAAATATTGGAGGATGACTATCCATCTACTGATTTTTCCACCTATAACCCGTCGTGTCAACATGTACTGGAATGGATTTATGACAACAATGACGGTGGTCTTGTGAAACAGAACATAATGATGAAACCGTTGAACAACATGAACTGCTACCAACGCAAGTTTTTCGATAAGAGAATAATTGAGTTCTGGTCCTACGAGGCCTCGGCTTAGGTAATAGATCACGTATTCTGAGAACAAATCATCTTCCTGAACTAAAACCATGCCAATGGTTGACTCTACGACAGCTAGAGAGAATAAGAAATATTTTCTATAGTTAGGTGGTTGTAGCAGAGGTGCAGTTGTGAGGGCGTGTTTTAATGCGTCGAAAGAGCATTGAGCAGCTTTGTCCCAGTAAAAAGGAACGTCTTTTTTCAGTAAGCGCATAAATCCCTTGGTGATTTCAACATAGTTGGCAATGAAGCATCGTAAAAAGTTTGCCTTGCCTTGTAGACTCTGAAGTTGAAGGATTGTCCGTGGGGGGGGCAACTGGATTATTGCCTCCACCTTGAGAGAATCGACCATGATCCCTATTGTTGATACGATGAAACCTAACAAACGTCCTGACGTTACGCAGAAATTTCACTTGTTTGGATTCAAGCGAATCCTAAAGTAGCGGCATTCGAAGATTAGTCTAAGGTGTGTGGGATGATCCATTCTCTTGCGAGATCGGGATGCTAAATCATCTAGGTAGGCCTCGACTATATGCTTGAGGTCATGAAAAGAAAAAGACATGGCCCACTGGAATGTGGCTCCAACATTTTTAAGGCCAAAAGGCATCTTACGATATGCAAACATACCCCATGGACAAATGAATGTCATTTTGTGTTGGTCTTCAGGTTTGATTTGGATTTGATTATATCCCAAAAGACCGTCCATGAAAGAAAAGGCTTCGCAGCTAGCACATTCATCAATGATCTGGTTAATGAATGGTGTTGGAAAATTATCTTTGGGACATGCCTTGTTCAAATCAAGAAAATCGGTACATACACGAATCGTGCCTTGTTTTTTATTGACTGGCACGGGATTTGACACCCATTGAGTTAAATGGATAGGATAGATAAAACCTTCCTTTAGCAATTTCTTAACCTCAATCTTGATGGCTGCTGCTTTCTTGGGATTAACTAGATGAAGCTTCTGTTGAACAGGCTTGGCATCAGGATATGTTGTGATTTCATGTTCAACTATTTTTGGATCGATACCTGGCATTTCCTCATAAGACTAGGAAAAAACGTCACGGAATTCTTTGAAAAGATCCATGTAGATTTGAATATCCTTGGGGGAGAAATCTGCTCCGACGAAGACGTTCCCCATGATGCCAGGGTTTCAGGAGATGTTGATTGGTAGAGTTTTAGCGATAGTTTCCATATTTCCCTCAGCATAAATTTTGTGTGTAGCTAAGAGATTAATAGGACACAACTGATCTCCCGTCATGTCACGGTGAATTCTCCTGCTTCGATTCAGCTTAACTCTGGGAGAAAATATGATATGTAATGAAGATCTTCCCAAGGTTTGTCCGGACTAGTCATTACTTTGAATACTACTTCATCAGAAGGCAAGACTAAGTCTAACGAATTGATGTTAGCGAGAGAACCCTGAACCCAAATAGGCTCGAGAAGTGGATCTAACTCTTGTGCAGGAGTTGTATCAGTCTTAGTTGAAGCTTGCTAGACTAAAGAGTACACTACCTCAGCGACAGACAAGGGCATGGACATGCCTGGGTGCCCTGTCTCATCCATCGTGGCCGATGGGGAAGGAAGAATCCATGGATCCTCAAAGTAAGTCGTGCAAAACGACGAAACTTGAAAAATCTCAACCTTATGGTGATTGGATATAAATTTAATATCGCTGTGAGGAGGTGGATAATCGAAGGTACCCATCAAGGATGGGCACAAACCAACTCCTACGTTGACGACACCTGGTTGAGGATTATCAATCAACGGGACCGTGGATGCCCCCAAAGCTGGGTCAGGTCTGGAGAAAGGCAATTGATTGATGGTCACTATTTGGCCCTCATGTGGAAACAACAAGACCTGGAAAACTGTAGCAACCACAACTTGCATAGAATAAGTCCAACTCCATCCTAATAAGAGGTTATAGTCGAGGGGAGCATCGACTACCTCTACTTCGACACACACAGTTTTCCTTCCTAACTGCAGAGGGAAAGAAGGAACTGTACCATGCGGTCGGAATGAACAATCATCGAAATTAGTGAGGAGAGTAGGTGATGGAGACAAAACAGGCTTACCAATGGCCTTCCAACATGCCAATGACATAACACATGTCGAGGCGCCCTCGTCGACCACCGTGCAGAAGATATTCCATGTAAAAGTTTTCATGGGGTAAGCCACTACTATCTGAAACCTACGTGGTAAGGAAGATGAGGTTTTAAGTCAGTTGTATCTAACATGATGGTACCCTGATTACAAGTCTTAGTAGATCCCAATGCGGTTAACAAGGCTTTCCTCTGAGCAGGGTAGCTTTGGAAGACCTCCAAATCCAACATCACACAAGGGGTTTGTGATAAATCTTCCACCACATAGTAGTTTTGGGCAGACCTTGCGTTTCGGTTATGAGAAGTTTTTTTAAATGCACCTTTTGGAATGCGTGTCATTGTTTCTCCCAATGTCTTCTCAATCTATAGAGGAAGAGATGGGAGGTCAACTTCTTTACCCTTCTCAGAAGCGCTTGGTTAACTATAATCGTGCGCTCTAGTCGATATGAAAGCATCACCCCTAACCATATAAATGTTCATGGATCAGGGGTTGTTCAGAGGTGGGAAGGTTTCTTGGCTACCCCCTTCCGTGCTTGCAGAGGCTTGAGTTATATTTTTCCCATGTTGAAATGGGTTCATCAACATCGCCTATTGTTGTTGAGTGACAAATTTTTGGGCCTCTGCAAGTCGAGGACATAGATGGGTCAAGTGGTCTTTTGCGCACAAGTTGCAAGGACACCTCACCTTATTCTTTTTAGTGTTGTCCCCACCACCATTATCATTGGGTTTTTTATCCCCCTTGCCCTTCTTTTGTTGTTTTTTCTTCCCTTCAAGATGTTGGGTGGCCTTTGGGTTAGTCAACTGCACAGTGTGTACTTCCGACGTTTTGGTAGGGGAGAAGCCAAAGAAATAGTTTGGTTGGCTGTTGTGTGTTGTATGGATAACTACTGCAACTTATTTGTCAATTGCTTAGTAGACTTGGTTTGTGCTGAACCAATAATACCATCGGCATGTGGTCCAACTCTCTGTCTAGTTTTATCCAGTATTGAACGTGGCGCATCTGGCAAGATGTTGTATAATAAACCAGATTAAGAATAGATGAGCTCAAACTGTTGAGCCCTCATGATGGCGTCTTCTTCAGAGAAAACTCCTGACATCGCAACGTCTTTGGATAACTGCAGGACCAAATACTTAAGGAACCACTCAAGCAGGAATGCTGGTGGAACTAGTACCTTGAGTAAACTCTTACGACATCTCCATTCTCGGATGTGATCAGAGATATGGTTTGTTGTTGTCTGTTTGAAATTAGTGAGAAGCTCTATGCTAGTGTCATATCTCATAGGTAACTGGAAATGGTTAAGGAAAGCCATCGCCATTTCGCCAAAAGAAGAGTATCTTGAGCGATCGAGCTCAATGTACCATTTCACAGCACTCCCAATGAGAGTACGTTGAAACATACGCAACTCTATGGAGTCATCTTTCAATGAGTTAGATGAGAACCAAAGATGGAAGGTAGTAACATGATCACCTGGATCTTCGTTAGGCTTGGCTTCGAACTTTGGAATGTCCGAAGGAAACTTCGTCGGCATAGGAGGCCAACGCAGATCATGACAAATAGGGTCATTCAACAACCTTGTCAAATTTGGCAAGTGTAAATTCGCTAGGAACGGTAGTTTGGGTTACTGTTGATAACTTGGGAAAAAGGGTCGTGGAGTTTGACTGGCACTAGGTTTCCAGGGAAAGTTTGGCTGCTATCCCAGATTCTGGTAGAAACCATGCCCCTAGCCAGCGTAAGGATTTTTCATATGTGGAGACATCATCAACTGATTTCCCAAAAAGGACATAGATTGTTGGACATGCATTGTATTCGAAGGACTTTGGGAAGGATTACCCCATGCTGGTCCCATGGAGATAGGCATAGTAGTTTGTCCAGGGTTCCATTGATTTTGGAAAGAACTACCCCAGATCAGCATTCCAAAGGAGGGAACGGATCCTTTCCCTGAATTCCAAGGTCCTGCTAGGTTTGCCCACTGGGCAGGAATAGTACCCTACACAGGAGTAGATTGTCCAAAAATGGGGTTGCCCCCAGTCAGGAAAGTGGCTGAAGAGAAAGTGTTGTTACCAAATGTTCCATTCCAAGAAAACAGTGTCGAACCCACCGTCATACTATGCGAAGGTGGTCCTTGACTCCCCGCTCCAAATAAACTATTGTGTGTAGGTTGCCCGACAGATTTTTGATGTGAGCCACCGAGTGAAGGGGACGAAGGAGGGATATGACCTCCTCCATAAGGAAAAGTGTTAAAAGGGACAGGAGTGCCCCCCATGTGACCTTGCAGAGGAGCGCTAGAGCTCCCTGCCCCCAGACCCAAAGTCTGTAAAGTGGAGTAGGAAAGTACAGGACTTGTACCTGAACTAGGCAATGAAGGGCCTGTCTCACTTGGTGTGAAAGGGGTTGTGGCCACTGCCAAAGATGGGTTCGGATGACTATGCGAAGTAGTTGCAGTTGAGACCATGGTTTCTCAGACTGACGACAGTGGGTTAGGAGATGAAAGCTCTCCTGAGGTGACAATTGTGGTGGGAATTGAAGAATTCCCAGAAGGAGTAACAACATTTGTTTCCATTGTTGTGTGCGACACTATCTGGCGCTCGTGAAATTGAATTGGTACAATCAAAGGTGCCAAGAAATCAGTGGTTGGAGTTTCAACCGGGCCAAGAGTGGTTGCTTCAAGGTCCAAAACGGTCGATTCCTCCAGGGGTTGTTCGGGCACAATGGTTTGTAACCCGGTCGCTTCAAAAGACCCTTGTTGGTCTAGCTTCCGCCTTAATGGTGGCGAGGGTGGCTCCAGTGTAACCGGTGGTAGGCCAAGAAGCCTTCGTGATCGATGGATCTCAGGATCCTCCACTGTGTGAGAAGATACAAGACACTCTAAGGTATTCTAAACACTCAAAAGTAACACCCACTACAAAAGAATCCCTAGAAGATAAGACAAGCAAACACTAAATTAATTGGAAGAACAGTTACAACAACCAACACTAGAGAAAATTACCGGTGCAAGTGCAACTTGAACATGGAAGCACCCTCCGGTTATACTTTGTAAAGTGTGGACTGATGTCTATCCTAGGTACCGTGGTATACCCCCACAGTCACCTGTGTATGTCCCTAACAAAGATTGACAACTAGATTGCCAGCACGCGAACAGTCACCAGGTGGGTACAATCGAAAGTCAGGTAGACCAAAATCAGCAGGGTATCAAGCATGAAACCTGTCAAGGGTATCGAGAGAAAATGGTCCATAAGACAACTAAGGACCTCGAATGGATTCGAGACCCAAAAAGCCTCATGGCAAATGCAAATGACGGAATCCCAAAACAAGCCCTCTATATGTGTTCTCCACTAAGATTGGTTTGGCTTTGGAGGGGTTATCTCCTCTACCTTTCCGCACGTGACCTCATGTTTATGCCCTATGTTAGAGGGGGGTCCCGGATAACTTTCACGAAACTGGACTTAGACACTCCCTATCTCAGACTCCAATGTTTGATTTTAAATGGCCTTGAAGAGTTTCCTCTCCAACCTAATCCAAGGCCCTAGTCCTGAACTAGTTTGTGAACCCTACAAACATAAAAGTCTAGTAGATTTTAAATTTAGCATTACTTTTATGGATTTGTCTTACATCAAGGGGTATGAGGGTGAAACTGATGATGTGTAAAATACAAAAGAAAAAAAAATCTTGAAACAAAACTTTTACTGAATGCAAAATTTCGACAACTTTTCAAAAAATATTTTTAATTTTTCTAAGATTTTGGATAGCAAACTCAAAGGAATTTCACTCAACTATGATCTACTTATGATCTAAGTGAACTACAAAAACTTATGAAATAAAAGACTTTTCCCTGGACTAATAATGCAGAAACACATTGTTCAACCTAACAAGAAAATGAAAAGATATATATATTTTTTTTTAAATGCAAGTAAAGCAAGAAAGGGAAAATATAGACAAGCAAAAAACCAAGAAAAACAATTCTAGCCTATTCGCAGATCGCAAAGAATCAGATTAACAAATCACACAATATCAATTGTAAAAACAATGACTCTCACACTTGTCTAAAAACCATAATTTTATTTTTTATTTTTCTGACAATGTTTGAAATGAGAAAAAGAAAGATAAGGGTAAGATTAATCCTAAGCTACTGACTACTCACACAGAGATTCAAACACCTGAGAGGAATAATTCTTATCAAGGGAAAGGATGACTGCCTTACCCTCAACAAAAAGTATTATGTACAGGCACACAACTGTTACTTTAACAACACGTGTGTGAACGCACGTTGAATATAGACAGAGTATGTGTACACGCGGGCTGACCTTGTACAGGCTGCGTGTATATTTAAACTCTGAGAAAAAATGGAAACAGACAGACCAAACCAGGAAGAGAACATTGATATTGATTACTAGGATCCCTTAAGGTTTGGACACTCTTTCTAACAGAAAAATAAATAATGCAAGGAAAAAATAATAAGGAAAAAAACAATCTGAGATAGGATTGTTAGCAAACAAGACTTAGACAAAATTCCAGAAAACCCCCTGAGAATGTGTGATTCTGACAGGGAAGAGGATGACTGCCCCTGAGGTTCTCTGAACTCTACATGCTACTGCTACCTCTACAACTAGCGTTCACATGCGGGATGTAAGAGGATAGGGCACGAGTACACATGTGGAGACCTTATGCAGGCCACGTGTACCTTTGTGGGTACCGAAAAACAAAGTCAAGCAAAATTCAGGGAAAGTTGGTATGGAAAACTAGACTCCATGCTAGCTCAGAACTTACAGAAATGAAAAGAAAAGACAGGCAAGAAAAACTAGTCTTTAAACCACCCAAAAACTAAACAAAATTCCAGGAACCCTAGAGATTCTCCCCAGTATGGTCGCCAATTCTGTTGTTGGGGAAAAACACCCTACGGACTAGCAAATAGAGTTCAGACTTTGCATGCAGATATGACCGAATAGAAATTAATTTCTATCTTCATCCCTAGATTTAAATCTCCTTTTCTTAGTAAATGAATGGAAAGATCAACCTACCTCGTTACCGACATTTGATGTCGATCCTCCGATGTGCTTGATTACTTGTTCGAAATACTCCTTCCAAAGTTGACTTACATTCAAGACAAGCAACAACTATGCATGCATACTACTTATATACTAATGGGTTAGAAATCAAACATATACTGATCAAACTATAAACAGTTCATGAATTGGGACAGGAAAATCATTTTCTTTATTACTTAGAATGAGTCAACTTACAAAAGTTGAGACCAGCCACCGCTCCTTGAACCTGATCCTAGGCTCCTCTTCTTCTATCCTTCAACTGCTTTTCTTTAAATCTCCTTTGGCATGAGGAAAGGTTAAAGGGTTGGGACAATGGGAATACGTAAATGGGCATAGTTCCTTTGCTATATTTTTCCTCCTCCAAATTGTACCCCTACCCCTTCTTTTATAGGCTAGAAGGAGCTAGGTATTTGGACGAACCCTCGGCCATGCATGGCCGAGAGTTTCAGTTAACTCACCCATATCTTTTTGTTCAATCGGTAACTTTCCTTTTTTCATGCTTTTGTCGGTCCACGCGGGCTATTTTGGGTCAGCCAGCGTGTACACGCATGCAGTAATGGATTAGGGCACATGGGCCTTTATTCAAGAGGATTTTCAAAGAGTTTTTCAACAGTGTTTTGGCAATGAAGGGATATGAGTTGGCCTGATGCTAGGTAAGCAAGTGTGGTGCAATTTAGGGTTATAACAATGCTGCCTCACATGAAAAATATTATATTGTAATTTGTTTTGACCATCCATTTATTTCATGACCTCACACATTAGGTGGAAGTTGTTATAGCCTTAACTTCCACCCTATAGTCCAGAAGGGAATCTAGAAAAATATGAAACCCAAAGGATTTTTCTTGGTTGAGATTTGGGAATTTTTTAGGGTCGTCCTGCGACCTATAGGAGACAACGTGCGATGATAGTCCCATGTCATATGTCGTGCAATAGGATATTATCTGTGTAACCTTATATATTCGATGAGTTATGAAGAGTTAAGAAATGGGTGAGTTATATGTTCATGGCATGAACCTAGGAACTCATATCATTTGAATTTATATTGCGTTCTAAAAGATCTAGAAGCTCCCCCAAGCCTCTTCCAATGATCTATATAAGGAATGAAAATATTGAGTAAGAGGAGGAAGAATAATTTGTAGAGTTATGTTGGTCAAATACAGAGGAGATTCTCCTATTCATAGCAACCACAATCAGATTGCCTAGTCAGATTGAGAAGTTGAGGAGGAGCAACAAGCAAGTAGAAAAGCGGAATGCATTGACATCCAAGGTATGATCATTGATGTATTTCCTATATTTTATTGATAGAACTTTGGTTTTCCCTTAAATATGTTTGTATTTGATTTAAAAATGTTTATATATGGTCTTATAATGCATATATCTAGATAGATCTAGTATATTTTATTTTCTTAACACTAGAAAAATATTAGATTAGTAGTTATTTGAATCCTTGTGTGCAAAAATATGATTGCAGGTGTTGGATCTCAAGAGTTTCATCAACTGGATATGCGAGGACAATAGTTGGTTATAAGGTATTTTTATTAATCTTCTTGATTAAAAGGAAAATAATTCACCTGTATCTACAAAAACCATTAGAATTATAGCTCAATTGTCTATCTAGGATCAATAGGTATATCCTAGGGAGATCTGAATTACCATACTAGTGAGATTTCTCCAATAAGAGTTGGATATGATTGACCATTTTTAATTATGATTAACCATGTATGAAAATGATTATCATGTTTAACCATGGTAAACATTTAATCCTTTTCACCCAACATGCATTTATTTGTTTCAATCGAGCCTTAGAAGGAAGGTTCTGCTCTCTTCTATGACATCATTTAAAGTTAATATTTTTTCAAAAAAGTTACCAATAGATTCTTTATAAAAACTCTCATAATTTTCTAGGCCCTATTGGAGATACTCTTTAAAATGTATAATCCTTGTTGAGAGAGTAGTTAACCTTGTCGCTATTCCCCATATTTGAAGGATTAAAGCTATCCTTTTTTGAATGTTATCTCCAATGTATTTTCTGACAACTATCAATAGGCTTGAGGAACCTTCTAACATGGATCGTGTTTTTAGTACATTCTCTAGACTATATAGTGGTTTTATAGAAACAATGGGCTCGACAAAGAAGGGTCTTGGAAGTAGAGTATTTTCCAATTCTTTCATTTTTTCTTTTAGAATCATTTTTTCCTTATCTATATCATCAATAGATTACTTCAAAGCTTCATTGGTTTCTTCATGAAATTTCATGACTTTCAAGGGTTTTACCCCTTGAAAATGAATTTTTTATTTACACTTTTAAGACTTCTTCTTATATTTTGAATTTAATTTTTCAATTAACAATTTATTTGAATTTTTTTTGTAGGTTGTGTGGTGCAAGGTGATAGATTCTTCCCCAAATACTGTAGAAATTTCAATACAAATTAAGTATTTCCTGCGATTCTCTTGATCTAACAATTATACGCCACTGTTAAACACATGATCGCTTCTACTATTATTCTTGAGGAAAATTAAACCATGATCACAACCAAAATCACAAAGTGAAATATCAAGAACACATAACACAGAAGTTTTTCTGGGAAAGCATAAAGCTAAACACCCCACTATCATATATTATGTATATCATGAATCATGAAACAGTCTCATACAAAATTCTAATCCAAGAGATCTCAGTACAATACAATTGTCTCACACTGTCATACACAAATCAACAAATACATGTGCGAATTCCTGTGTCCAGACAACTTGCCTCCTCTGCACAATCTCTGCAATTTGAATTCTCACAATGATAATTACAATTGCCTAGTTTTCACATGCTCATAAGCATATCCACTGCATGTGTGATCAAATCACAACTAATAGCCAAACTATCCCTTTCACCTATTATCTCAACTGAGTCTCCACTGGATCTGACATGCATGTAGTTAACCATGGTGAATCTTTAGTTGCATGTGAGTTCATTGATTAACTGAACTCTCACTAGTGTATGTTTAGTTACAACTAGTACAACTGATCTTAACTCACTTAACTACACTTATAATTCCATTACAAATACAACTCACTCAGTTATGAATGAAATAATAGATTAATATTTATTGTCCAATTTATTTAAGGGAAAAATAAATTAGACACATGTTTCTTGTTGAATTTTCAACACTCCCTCTCAATAAGAAAGGGATTATCCTTCACCCCAATCCTGTCTCTATGATATTCTAATTTTCTCCTGTGAGTGCCTTCGACATAATGTCTGCATCCTGATCTTCCATAGGAATGTACTGAAGAAACATGATCTTTTGTTGCACACAATCTCTAAGATGATGATACCGGATATCTATATTCATAGATCTGTCATGAAACACAGGATTAATCGAGAGTTTAATGCAACTCTGATTATCACAATAAATCACTTCCGGATCTAAATGAGAACCAAACAAACCAACCAATATCTTCCTCATCCAGATAGCTGCACATGCATCTTGACTTGCTACCATGTATTCCGCTTCCGCTGAACTAAGTCCCATGGATCTCTATTTCCTAATGTACCAAGAAACAATTGTAGATCCGATACTAAAGATCCCCCCTGATGTGCACTTTCTGTCCATTGGGCTGCCTGCCCAATCTGCATCCATGAATCCATTCAAATTCACCTCATCCATCTGTTTGTACCATAATCCATACTCAGATGTTCCCTTCAGATATCTCAGGACATGCTTACCTGCCTTCCAAAAGAGTTTGGTAGGATTAACCATCGTTGGTTAACCGCATAGCAAATGTCTGGTCTAGTGTTCACTAAATACAGTCGTGAACCCACTAACTGTCGATAGACAGTAGCATCCACTACCTCTCTAGAAGTAGCATCCTCTTTCCTCTAGTTTCCTGGAAGAGGAGTATCCATGGGTTTGCAACCCTCCATGTGAAACATACCCAGTATCTCTCTTGCATACTTTCCTTGAGACACAAAAATTTCACCATCTTGTTACCATATTTCCAATCCAAGGAAATAATGAAGAAGGCCCAAATCCTTCATCTCAAACTCCTTTGCCAGGTCATCCTTGCATGAGTGTATCAACTTCTCATCACCAGTCAATATTAAATCATCAACATAAAGCATAATGATTAAAATCTTACCCTCCACAACAATTTGGTATAGGTTTGCATCCGCTTCACTTTTGGTGAAGCCTAATCCATTGAAATAGTTGTCTATCTGAGTGTACCAAGAACGAGGTGCTTGCTTCATCCCATACCGTGCTCTCTTGAGTCTGCACACATACGACTCTCTGTCAAAGGTGTCAAAACCTTTTGGTTGTTCAATGTACACTTCTTCCTCAATGATCCCATTGAGGAATGTAGTTTTTACATCCATCTGATGAATGCGCCAACCCATCTGTTCTTAGAGTGCAAGGATGGATCTTATGGAAGAGTACCTTGCAACAGGTGCAAAGGTCTCATCATAATCTATCCCCTTGATCTGTGAGAAGCCCTGGGCCACAAAACTAGCCTTGTATTTCTCCACACTCCCATCATCAACTTTATTTACCTTGTAGATCCATATTGAACCTACAACTAATTTGTCGACCGGTCTTGGGACAATATCCCATGCATTGTTTTTTACAATGGAGTCATACTCCTCTACCATAGCATCAACCCAAGTGGGGTCCTGCACTACTTCCTGAAAGGAATATGGTTCAGTCACAATACATTTTCTCATCAGAGCCATGTATCCAACAAATCGATCATGAGACTGTCTCTGTCTGTGATATGAAGTAGGGGCTCCTACATTCTGTGCAGCATCTAGTCTCAATCTGTTAGCTTTCATGGTGTTCTTTCTGCCATTTATGATGGATGGATCTTCTTGAGTGGTTTCCTCCACTCCATGAATCTTTTCAAGTGGTTTATATAGATCTTGAGACTCATCTTTGGGAACCAACAGTTCCTCTTCTGCATGCAATTCTAGCTCCCTCTCAAGCAACAACCGCATGGCTTTCCCCTCATCGAATTTTATATCCCGTCGCATAACAGTCATCTTACTTTTTGGAAAATACACACGATAATTATGGGGTGTTTATGTGTACCCCACAAATATCCCAACTTCAGCAATCGGTTCCAGCTTCTTCCTAGAATCCTTGGTCACATGCACAAAAATAGATGAGCCAAAAATTTTAAAATGAGAAACATCAGGTTTCTTACCAGTGAAAGCTTCTTCAGGTGTACTCATGCCAAGTACTCTATGAGGACAACGGTTCTGCACATAAACCACGGTATTGCATGTTTCTTCCCACAAATGCATTGGTAGGCCCTGATCATGCAATATCGCTTGTGCTACACCCATGATCGTTATGTTCTTTCTTTCTGCGACCCCATTTTGTTGTGGGTTATGAGGCGCTATGAGTTCTCTTTGAATTCCTTCTCTATTTCAGAAGTCTGTGAATTCGTTAGAGATGTATTCTCCACCATTATCGCTCCTTAGAGACTTCACTTGCTTCCCCGACTCTTTCTCCACCAATGCTTTAAACTCACAGAACTTTGAGAATGTTTGATCCTTCTTCTGCATGAAGAATATCCAACATTTACGAGAAAAGTCATCAACAAAAATATCATAATACCTTTGTTTTTCTATTTGAGCAACCGAGAATGGTCCACACACGTTTGTGTGAATTCTCTACAGGATTACCGAAGCATGGTTCTCCTTTTCATGAAAGGTGGACTTTACATACTTCCCTAGGTTGCACCCCTTGCACTGGTCTAACTGAGCAAGTGTTCCCCTTGGAATTCGAGTAGATATTTGCTACATGATCTTCAAGGATCCATGATGAAGATGGTCCAATCGCCTGTGCCATAATTCACCCTCATCCCGGCTCACCACTTTTTCTGCCTTGCCTATCATGGCACTGCATCCATCTACTTCCAGCATGTAGATATTCTTAACTCGAATCCCTATCTTCTTGACTTGACCCGTTGCTTTATGTCATAGGTAGGCTTTTCCACTGCTAAAAACAATATCATAGCTTCTGTCCTCCAACATTGCGACTGAGACCAAGTTTTTCTTCAGACCTGGAACATGCATATAATTTTTCAATTGAAATGGTTTACCTGACCCCCTCTGAAAGGTAATGGTACCAATACCAGTTGCACTGTATCATCCATCATCGCCCATCTCTATATGCATTCTGAGATCTTTCTCCTCCAAGACAATGAAAGACTCTTTATCTCTCATCATGTGCAATGAAGTGACACTATCCAAATACCACACCGATCCCGATGCACTTGAAGCCATGCATGCAATCAAAGCGAAGTCAAGTTCAAATTGTGAGACAAGAGCCTCACTAGTTGCAGCTCTAGAAACTGTCTTGTTCTTCTTCTTCTGTGGACAGTTAGTAGCGAGATGCCCATGTTTGTGACAATGAAAACACTTCACTTTGGACAAATCCAACTTGTTGAATTTAGACTCAGATTTTGGATGGAATTTCTTCCCTTTCCCTTTCCTTTCCTTGGAAGTCAAAGCACAATCCTCTTCATCATCACGCTTTGATGAAGATCCATCTTTGGTGTTTCGCATGAACTCCTCTTGCACTAGATCCGACCATAGTCATTCCCAATCCGACAATTTTTCCCTTCCATTGACAGAGTCTTGATAACTATGCCAACTCTTAGGAAGCCCTAGGAGTGCCAATATCACCAAATCATCAGCAACGACTATTATTCCCACATTTCTAAGCTCATCCCAACATTAGACAAACTTCGTGAGATATTTTGGAATGGTGTCGCCCTTCTCCATATTGATCTTCCTGAGTTTATCTTTGAGCACCAATTTCCTATGGTCACTACTATTTTGGAACAGATCCATCAAAACCTTCCACATTGCATGTGGTGTGGTTTTCCCATGGAGACTTGAGACAATGTGGTCTCGTACTCCCTCCAATAGAATCCTCCTCGCCTTTGCCACTTTATTTTTCCATGCATCAAGATTTGCAGCAGTATCTATTGCATCCATCTTAGGAACATCTCTGTCAATGTAATCCTTCAAGCTATTGTCTTCAAGTACTACCTCCATCCTGTCCTTCCAAGCAATGTAGTTAGATCTACCCTCGAGTGCATACTCCAACCTCAAGCCATTGAAATACATTTTGATCTTGAATCAACTATCACACCAAGAAAATCTTGCAAATTTGAATGTTATCCAACCACCAAAACTCAATTTCTACAATCCCTCTTTCCCTGGGAAGTTCGCACCCCACCTGAGATTAGCCCGAGGGAAGTTCGCACCCTGCCTTTTTATAGCCTGCGAACTTGCCTAGGAAGTTTGCACCCTCCTTGTGTATAGCCTTCGAACTTTCCTGGGAATTTCACACTGTAATGCAATGTAGGGTGAGGGGAGTTCGCACTTCTCCCTTAAGTAGCCTGCGAGAATCACCTTGAAGTTCGCACCTGTCCTTTGTCTAGGGTGCGAGAATTTCTTCTTTGAGAACTGAGCATAGTCTACAGTACTAAATTTCGCACCCTGCTAGAGATGGTACCTGCGATAATGAAATTATGTTCGCACCTCACTTACGTGGCACTGTGGCCTCCGTGGCTTTGATACCATGTAGAAATTTCAATACAAATTAAGTATTTCTTGCGATTCACCTGATCTAACAATTATACGCCACTATTAAATACATAATCTCTTCTACTATTATTCTTGTGGAAAATTAAACCATGATCACAACCACAATCACAAAGTGAAATATCAAAAACACATAACACAAAAGTTTTTCCGAGAAAGCGTAAAGCTAAAAACCCCACTATCAGATATTATGTATATCATGAATCATGAAACAATCTCATACAAAAATCTAATCCAAGAGCTCTCAGTACAATACAATCATCTCACACTGTCATACACAAATCAGCAAATACATGTGCCAATTCCTATGTCCAGACAGCTTGCCTCCTCTGCACAATCTCTGCAATTCGAATTCTCACAATGATAATTACAATTGCCTAGTTTTCACATGCTCATAAGCATATCCACTGCATGTGTGATCAAATCACAAATGATAGTCAAACTATCCCTTTCACCTGTTATCGCAACTTAGTCTCCACTGGATCTGACTTGCATGTAGTTAACCATGGTGAATCTTCAGTTGCATGTGAGTTCACCGATTAACTGAACTCTCACTAGTGCATGTTTAGTTACAACTAGTACAACTTATCTTAACTCACTTAACTACACTTATAATTCTGTTACAAATCCAACTCACTCAGTTATGAATGAAATAATAGATTAATATTTATTGTCCAATTTATTTAAGGGAAAAATAAATTAGACACATGTTTCTTGTTGAATTTTCAACAAATACAACTAGCTGCTAAGAAGCCAATTATTCTACTATTTTTGTACTCACTCATTCTATGTTTTGGCCCAACTGGGATCTTATATTATATTGTCAACTTCCATATCTATGTAACTAAGTTCATGTTCAGGTACCTCCTAGCCTTCTTTCTGAACTATTTCTCTTTTTCTTTTTGTAGATACATGAACATTGTGCGACCTTTCAATTACCATTTTGGAAGGGTCTTTATCCCCTCCATCATCTCAATTTATGGTAGAAGAAATCCTTTTCTCTTTTCTATTATCATGATTTTTTCCTCTTATTGAAGAACGTTTTTGAGAAAAAATTGGTGATCCAAGGTTGATCTTATTGTACTTCACCCCCGTTTCTTATAATGGTCATTTCTAATAATTAGTGTATCAATGTGATTAAGGGTTGTTTCAGGAGAGACATTTGGAGGGTTTTAATTTCTCCCCATCCTTATAGTTGAATAGACTTGTTACATGTTGAACCATACCAAATTACAAACATATGTGACGATAATAAATTATTAGGGATGAATCCATGAGTTGCATGAATTTTTGTTAGGGACCTAACCCCTCACATAGGTAGAATAATATATTTCCATGTAATAAAGGTCAATATTAATAAGGCCTAGCAATAAGGGAGAATAAGTCAAATGTAAGAAGAACTAAGAGAAGCTTCCGCTTCTATAAGGATCTTCCTCTAGATTGTTCTTTTGGATAGACATATTGTAACACACCCACTACCTATAATAAAAAAAATTCGTTTTTTTCTCAACAATGAGAATCCCCGATTCATAGGTCTTCTATTTACCTACCCAACGCTCTACACATAACTGGGGTCTTATGTTCCTTTTTCCGCCGGCCCCTTCTAGCGTACTGTTGGTCCACGTGACCTGCGTTCCTATGACCACCGTCATATGCTTCTGTCGGGGTTTCTTATATCGGAGTTTTGACACCCACAATGTTCTGGCAACTTGAATCATCGATCCCCGATGTGCTCTAGCCCTCTAGGCTAAGCCCTGGCCAATGTGACCACTGAGTTTGGGTTCGTAGGCCTACTTCTCGTTGGGGCTACGGGATTTCCAAGGTCGTAAAACACTTACCCGTAGTTTTCCCGATCTCTCGAACACAGATTCTCCATCAAGCTGATAGTTGTTCCCACTAATCGGGGTTTCGCGGATCGCAAATCTGAGGTGCACAATTCACTTGTCACCAGGATCCCCGATATCCCGATGAACTCCAAACACCGATGGGTTAACTCTTGGTCGGGATTTTCTCTGATGGCGCAGATCTCTACTATGTGTCCTCTAAATGAACGGTCCCGATTTTCTCTGGGGTTCGAGACTTGAAATGTCTCAAGTTCCTTGTTCTCAGGAACTCTGATTTTTTGATTCCCAACTCTTCCTGGAGGTCTGACACCTGTCCTCCGCTAGTTCCACCTGGGGTCCACACAACTCTCCTATTGGGATTTCATGCATCATGATTTCAAATTACGATGGTTTCTTCCCTTCGAAATCCCCGATGCTTTGAACCCCGACCCTTCTGGATCTACTAACACGCGTCCTCCGCAATGAACGGTTCAGATTGTGTCAGGAAATCGCATATCGCGATTCCAAGCACCAAGATTTCCTTGCTCTCGCAAACCCCGATTCCCCGATGCTCGACTTCTTTGGATCTGCTGACACGCGTCCTCCAAAATGAACGATTCAGATCGTGTCGGGAAATCGTGTATCGCGATTCCAAGCGCCAAGATTTCCTTGCTCTCGCAAACCCCGATTCCCCGATGCTCAACTTCTTTGGATCTCCTGACACGCATCCTCCAAAATGAACGGTTCAGATCATGTCGGGAAATCACGTATCGTGATTCCAAGCGGCAATATTTCCTTGCTCTCGCAAACCCCGATTCCCCGATGTTCGACTTCTTTGGATCTCCTGACACGCGTCCTCCAAAATGAATGGTTCAGATCGTGTCAGGAAATCACATATCACGATTCCAAGCGACAAGATTACCTTTCTCTCGCAAACCCCGATTCCCCGATGTTCGACTTCTTTGGATCTCCTGACACGCATCCTCCAAAATGAATGGTTTTGATCCTCTCGTGGCTTCGCCACTATTCACGAGGCTTAACCATCGTCTACCTCCCTATAGATCTAATGACTGTCGGGTTCCCTAGCTAAGATCTGATGGTTCAGATCGGTCCCGATGCCACGCCCTTCCCTACTACTCTTTGGATGTGGAAAAACCAACGGTCCAAGTGTTCTCATGGAGTTTGGGGATCTACGATTTAGATTTCCTCTCTATTCATGAAGATAGAGGGAAAAAGGTTTACTGGCACTTAACGCCCTCGTTTATTCCCTTGATTCAATGATTGTGAATCACTGCAGACTCTCTGACAGGGTCTCATCCATTGATCAATAATTAACCCTACTCTGCTACCTCGAGATTTAAGAGGGCCATTCCTCTTTATACAGGGTTGTTAAGTCTTGTGCGTTCAAGTTCCTTTTCTGGGTCCTTTGTGAACCTTTCTAGGGAGGAAATATCTATGAAGCGATCTGTACCGGGTATCCCTAAGACAGATAAGGGAAACAACTTCCCGAGAACGGGCTGGGAACTTAATTTAGTTCAATCTAGGCATAAATACAGTAGCTTCATAGATGCACATCATGCATGGTTCCCTCTGTTATGAGCATATATCTATTCATTCTCATTAAACACTGCACAGACATTATTACATAGAAATCATTCATAATTTGACAGTTCTATGAGCATATGTATGCATATACCAGTCTATGAATTTCAAGATGCAATGTATATAAAACACTTATCAGAAATAACACCCAACGTGAGTGCGAATACTAAGAGGGGTGCTCGTTTCCACCCAACCGTAGGCTCAACGACTCCCAAAGGATTTACCACTATCCACCCCCGAGATGATACCACGATGCTCTGAGACTACGTCTCTCTTTTTTCCAGTGACCAGGAGCGAAGGTTGCGATCCTTCCTTACTTTTATCACTCACTCTGCGTAAAAATTGCCAGAGTTCCCCTCGCGTCTGCCCCTCTCCATCTCTTCTACCATATGCCTTATCCTCTCATGAGGTTGCGTGTGGCACGATTAACCTTGCGTCGATCAGGCCTGACGGCTCTACGGATGGGCGGTTCACCATCCCATCCCTCATCAAGCCGCCCGCCTACCAGCCTGCGAGACATTAAATTTGGGGGCCAGAGAGCCACTTTTGGTTCTCCAGGACAGTGGAGTCCAAATACGGTATTCATTCAGGGTGGAAGTTAACGCCACCTTTTCAGGAGCCTTCCACCGCCATCGTGGTCTCTTTTCTGTACATCCCCTCTCAGCAGTCCTGCAATAAATTCAAAATATTATTCACATTCATTGACCTCTTCTTGCAGGTCCATTTTCATCACATATTCATACTTATGAGTTTGCCATAGTCCTTGGCTAGTCCAGTTATATTTAGAATCTGGGGAAAACAGGGTGTTACAATTCCATCCCCCTTAAAAAGGAACATCGTCCTCGATGTTCTTAGCTACTAACATGAATTACATGTACAGAAGTAAACAAAATCGGATATGCCTGTCTCATGGCATCCTCCATTTCCTATGTAGCCTCATCTAGGCCAAAATGTTTCCACTGCACCTTGACCTGTGCAATGGTTCTGTTTCGGAGTTAGGTTTCCCTTCTGTCCAATATGCATTGGGGTTCTGGTAGGAATTCTCCCTTTGGTTCCACCTGGATCACAGACCAGTCAATTATATGATTAGCATCATGTACATATTTCTTCAATAATGAAACATGGAAAACATTATGTGCTTTTACTATGGGAGGAAGTGTTAGTCGATAGGCTACAGGTCCCACTCTGTCTAGAACCTTAAAGGGTCCACAATACTGGGGTGCCAATTTGGCACAAGCTCCCTTTTTTAGGGAACTCCTTCTGGGCTTAATTCTGAGATATACATGATCTCATGTTTGGAACTCTATTGGAGTTCTCTTTTGATCAGCATAAATTTCTTGTCGGTTCTGAGCGACCCTCAGATTTTGTTTTATCTGAGTCACTTGTTGTTCCATTTCTTTTAACATGTCTGGTCCAAAAGAAATCCTATTTACAGGATTTCTCCAGCTGACTGGGGTATTACATTGTCTACCATAGAGGACCTCGAATGGGCTCATTTTTAAGGATGCTTGATAGTCGTTGTTGTAGGCAAATTCTACCAATGGCAGG
>JZKD02S2403607.1:94201-137442 GCA_000966675.3 Picea glauca | reverse complement strand
TGGTTACTTTATTAAGTTGTCTGTAGTCTATACACAGTCTAAGGGTGCCATCTTTATTTTTCACAAACAGGACCGGTGCTCCCCATGGGGACACGTTGGGTCGAATATAACCCTTATCCATCATTTCTTTCAATTGCAACTTGAGTTCTACTAACTCAGGTGTGCTCATCCGGTAGGATGTTCTAGACACCGGCACCACTCCTAGTGCAAGTTCTATTGAGAAGTCAATGTCTCTTCTCGGAGGTAGACCTGGTATCTCCTCTGGAAACACATCTCGGTATTCTCTTAGGATAGGGTGATCATCAGGGCTTGGGTCTGCACCTTTGGTTGTTTTCGACACCTGTACTGCATATAGGGGACATCCCTTTCAGCAATACTTCCTCATTTGCAATGCTGATATTTGTCTCACCGAGACCGGTTCTCGGATCCCTTGAAGGGTTATCCTTTTTCCTTCTTCGTTCACACACTCTAAGTTTTTATAGTAACAGTCCAGTTTGGATTTATGGGCGGCCAGCCAGTCCATACCAATCAACAGATCCTATGATCCCAGGGGTAATACATTAAGGGTTGCTTGAGTGGGGGATTCACTCAATATTAATTGGTAGGCTGGTATGGCCTCTACCACATTTCTTTTGGTGCTAGTGGCTAACTGTACCAACCATGGTTTAGGTTGCTTCTATGGTTGTATCTTGCACTTATCAATGGTTCTAGGGGATATATAACTCAAATTTGAACCAGGGTCAATCAAAACAGATACCAGATGGTTGAAGATCATACCTTCTATTTCCACCACTGAAGCTTGGTGGTCAGCTTGGTTATTATCCAAGGCTGCATAGATCTGTGGCACACTCCTTTCCACATCATTGACCGTGGTAGCTTCCTGCATGTTATAAATTTTCCGACTGTTCTGTCGTCGGAGTGGACAGTCTCTCCGGAGATGATCTCCTCTGCAATCCCAGCATTCCAAAGGTTTTCTCTTTGGGTTATCAATCTTTACTGGTATATGTCCAGAAGTTTTATTTCCAACCGCTGAGGGAAAGTTCTGTTGGATTACACTCCGGGTTGGAAAATTCATTCTGTGGTTCTTCTTGTAGTTTTTAAATCTCGAGGGTTTGCCCCCTTTCTTCTGAAATTTTGAATCATTCTTTTGTTTCCAGTCTCCACGAGACTCTGCCCGATGCCCATATTATTCATGACAATATGTTGCCTTTCGTATAGTGTCTTCTAGGGTCCTTGGCTCGTCAAACTCAATTATGTTTCAGTATTCCTTGGGTAGCCCACTGATGAAGTGTTGTGCCTTCGCGTTCTCTTCTTTGATGTAGGGTACATATCTCAGTAAGTCAAGGAATTTGTTGACATACTCCTCCATAGTAAGTTGTCCCAGTTTAAGTTCATAGAACTCTTTAGCCTTCTCTTCGAAATACCTTTTCGACAAATACTTCTTCTGGAAGTACTTCTCGAACCGTTTCCAAGATAGGTCTTCCTCGCGGACCCCTTTCATATTCTTAAGGTCTTCCCACCAAATGGAAGCCTTTCCGTTCAGGTTGAAAGTGGCCACTCGGGCCTTCAAGTTCTTTGAGAAATCATGGACTCTGAAATATTTCTCCAGTCCAAGTAGCCAAGCCTCAACTTCCTCTCCCTTCTTTATCTTGCCATCGAAGGAGGGAGGTTTGGCCTTTTTGAATTCCTCAAATTTATGACTCTTAGAATTCTTTTTCTTCTTCTGTTTCTTTTGAGAATAGGAACTGGTCCTGCTACTGGAAGAGACTTCTGAATCGTCAGCTTCCTTCTCAGTGGAATTGTTTGGAACTGGTCCTTTACCTCTGGGGTGGACCTTTCTGGATGTGCTTCTCTCAATGTGGCCACTGACATGATCATGATTCTGCATCTCGGGTTCATGCTGCATTTGTCGCTATAGGTCGGATAAGCTCTGCAGTAAAACTGCATTAATTTCGATTTGCTTTTCTTACTCTTTCATCATTCTTTCATTATCGACCTTGGAGCTTTGCAATTCGACCATGAGACTCTCACTGTCTCAGCTAAGTCTGGAGGAGTTCCTATTGCTCTTCTTTCATCAGACTCATCGTCCCTGTTGTGGGAGCCTTCTCCCACCTCTTGGTGAGTCACCATGTTCTGCGCCTGTAGATTCCCGCGGTTGATTGTCCGCTTGAGTGAAAAGAAAAATGTTGATTATTAGTCAAGAGTTAAATTCATTTTTATAAATGGCGCATAAATTCATAACTCTTTCACATGCATACACAGTCGGGTTTTCATATCCCAAGTTCCTAGTCCTGGTCAAGTTAGTTAAGTCAGGGGGTTACTCCGCATAGGAGTGTTTCATAAGAGGTTTATACGCGACTGGTGCATAGGCCCAATCAGGTCGAGTGTTGTAACCATGCTATGATACCACTTTGTAACACACCCACTACCTATAATCAAAAATTTTTGTTGTTTTCTCAACAATGAGAATCCCCGATTCACAGGTCTTCTATTTACCTACCCGACTCTCTACACATAACTGGGGTCTTATGTTCCTTTTTACGCCAGCCCCTTCTAGCGTACTACTGGTCCATGTGACCTGCGTTCCTATGACCACCGTCATATGCTTCTGTCAGGGTTTCTTCTATCGGGGTTTTGACACCCACAATGTTCTGGCAACTTGAATCACCGATCCCCGATGTGCTCTAGCCCTCTAGGATAAGCCCTGGCCAATGTGACCACTGAGTCCGGGTCCGTAGGCCTACCTCTTGTCGGGGCTACGGGGTTTCCAAGGTCGTAAAACACTTACCCGTAGTTTTCCTGATCTCTCGAACATGGATTCTCCGTCAAGGTGACAGTTGTTCCCCACTAATCGGGGTTTCGCGGATCGTGAATCCAAAGTGAACAATTCACTTGTCACCGGGATCCCCGATATCCCGATGAACTCCAAATGATGATGGGTTAACTCTTGGTCAGGATTTTATCCGACGACGCAGATCTCTACTATGTGTCCTCTAAATGAACAGTCCCTATTTTCTCCGGGGTTCGGGACTTGAAATGTCTCGAGTTCCTTGTTCTCAGGAACTTTGATTTTTCGATTCCCGACTCTTCCCGGAGGTCTGACACATGTCCTCCGCTAGTTCCACCTAGGGTCCACACAACTCTCCTATCGGGATTTCACGCATCGCGATTTCAAATTACGAGGGTTTCTTCCCTTCGAAATCCCCGATGCTCTGAACCCCGACCCTTCTGGATCTACTGACACGCGTCCTCCGCAATGAACGGTTCAGATCATGTCGAGAAATTGCATATCGCGATTCTAAGCAGCAAGATTTCCTTGCTCTCAAAAACCTCGATTCCCTGATGCTCGACTTCTTTGGATCTCCTGACAACGTCCTCCAAAATGAATGGTTCAGATCATGTTGGGAAATCACGTATCGCGATTCCAAGTGACAAGATTTCCTTGCTCTCGCAAACCCCAATTCCCCGATGCTCGACTTCTTTGGATCTCCTGACACCCATCCTCCAAAATGAACGGTTCATATCATGTCGAGAAATCACGTATCGCGATTCCAAGCGACAAGATTTCCTTGCTCTCACAAACCTCGATTCCCCGATGTTCGACTTCTTTGGATCTCCTGACACGCGTCCTCCAAAATGAACAGTTCAAATCGTGTTGGGAAATCACGTATCGCGATTCCAAGCGACAAGCTTTCCTTGCTCTCGCAAACCCCGATTCCCCGATGTTCAACTTCTTTGGATCTCCTGACATGCGTCCTCCAAAATGAACGGTTCAAATCATGTTGGGAAATCACGTATCGCGATTCCAAGCAACAAGATTTCCTTGCTCTCGCAAACCCTGATTCCCCGATGTTTGACTTCTTTGGATCTCCTGACACGTGTCCTCCAAAATGAATGGTTCTGATCCTCTCGTGGCTTCGCCACTATTCATGAGGCTTAACCCTCGTCTACCTCCCTATAGATCTAACGACTGTCGGGTTCCCTAGCTAATATCTGATGGTTCAGATCGGTCCTGATGCCGCGCCCTTTCCTACTACTCTTTGGACGTGGAAAAACCAACGGTCCAGGTGTTCTCATGGAGTCTCGGGATCTACGATTCAGATTTCCTCTCTATTCACGAAGATAGAGGGAAAAAATTTTACTAGCACTTAACGCCCTCGTTTATTCCCTTGATTCAATGATCGTGAATGACCGCAGACTCTCTAACAAGGTCTCATCCGTTGATCAATACTTAACCTTACGCTGCTACCTCGGGATTTAAGAGGGTCGTTCCTCTTTATACATGGTTATTAAGTCCTGTGCATTCAAGTTCCTTTTCTGGGTCCTTTGTGAACCTTTCTAGGGAGAAAATCTCTGTGAAGCGATCTGTACCGGGTATCCCTGAGACAGATAAGGGAAACAACTTCCCGAGAACGGGCTGGGAACCTAATTTAGTTCAATCTAGGCATGAATACAGTAGCTTCATCCACACACATCATGCGTGGTTCCCTCTGTTATGAGCATATATCTATTCATTCTCATTAAACACTGCACAGACATTATTACACAAAAATCATTCATAATTTGACAGTTCTATGAGCATATGTATGCATATACCAGTCTATGAATTTCAAGATGCAATGTATATAAAACACTTATCGGAAATAACACTCGACGTGAGTTTGAATACTAAGAGGGGTGCTCGTTTCCACCCAATCGTAGGCTCAACGACTCCCAAAGGATTTACCACTAGCCACCCCCGAGCTGAGACCATGATGCTCTGAGACTGGGTCTCTCTGTCTGCCAATGACTAGGTGCGAAGGTTGCAATCCTTCTTCTCTGCTATCACTCACTCTGCGTAAAAATTTCCAGAGTTCCCCTCGCATCTGCCCCTCTCCATCGCTTCTACCATACGCCTTATCCTCTCGTGAGGTTGCATGTGGCACGCTTACCCTCACGTCGATCAGGCCTGACGACTCTACGGATGGGCGGTTCACCATCCCATCCCTCATCAAGTCGCCCACCTACCAGCCTGCGAGACATTAAATTTGGGGGCCAGCAAGCTGCTTTTGGTTCTCTAGGCTAGTGGAGTCCAAATACGGTATTCATTCAGGGTGGAAGTTAACGCCACCTTTTCAGGAGCCTTCCACCGCCATCGTGGTCTCTTTTCTGCACATCCCCTCTCAGCACTCCTGCAATAAATTCAAAATATTATTCACATTCATTGACCTCTTCCTGCAGGTCCATTTTCATCACATATTCATACTTATGAGTTTTCCATAGTCCTTGGCCAATCCAGTTATATTTAAAATCTGGGGAAAACAGGGTGTTACACATATTTAGTATAAAGAGTAGAGGGTATGAGAAGTTCTGTCTCGGATATTATTGTAATAGAGCTCTTCTCTGCTTAAGGTTTCCCCCTCGAAGATGAAAGTGAACATTGCTCTAAATAATCAAAGTTCTCTTCTGTTGTTATTCTGGTATTATTCTAGTATTATTGTGGTATTGTTTTGGTTAAAACATTGTTTTTCTACCATTTCTGGTTAATTATTTATGTTCTGCATGCTATTTTATATATGTTATATTACAAGTGGTATCAGAGCACCTTCCTTAGCAAAACAATTTTGGGTTAAATTATTTTTTAGGGTAGAGACGTATTCCAACATATTAAAGCTACATATATCTGTCGTTACACACATAAAAACACATTTGGGGATTCATACATGCAATAAATACAAGTGGTACTTAAGCGCACATCTATTGGCCACCCTTGTAACCCCTGTTGGTACCCCTTTGAGTGGTAATGCATCAAACAACACATGTATACGGATCAACCTAGATCTCCTGAATCCCTCCATAGATAAACCAATCAGACGCATGATTGTTATAGTGCCACCGAGAACATCACTCGGGAAGATAATCTCTAGTACATGAGTAGTTGGGTAGTATGGCTAAAGGCACGGTCTATCCTCCTTAGTTGATGCCATGATATATTGGCCTGATTACTATTATTGGACTCCACATGTATATTAGAGAGTTATAGCACAAGGAAAACCCTTATTTTTAGAACCCTTGAATACCTTAACCCTTGGGATGGAAACAAAAATAGAACAGACAAGATCTATTTTCGCGCAACTATGTCTCCTGCATTAGGGTTGCAAAATTACTACACATTTCTTCTTGTTAAGCATTTGGGACTTTCATCACTGCAGTATTCTTCAAATCGGAGTATAACTCCATAGGAGTAAAAAAAAAATTATGGATCCATTTGGCACCATTATTTTAGACCTATCCTGTTGGATTCCTCTTTTCACCCCTATCATATTCATAACTATCATTTTTCAGCAAATTTGTTTTTTCTCATGGACCCGACCCCCTTCCAACACCCTTATTTGAGATTTACCTCATTACATTCCCCTTGTCACGCTGAACATTGTGATACACTTCACCCATAACTCATTTTTTGTGTGGTCCCACCCACCCCTTGTCGTGTTCCCTCTTCATCATGGCCCACACCCGTAGCCAAGAATTGGAATCTCACTTCAATTCCTTGCACTTGAATTTCATAGAAACCCAACAAGAAGTGAGACATCTCAGTGCCAATGTTGCCACCATCAATAAAAACATGCATTCCTCCATCGACGCCAAAATGGAGGATATCAGACAGGACCTCTCTACTCAGTTTGAATCCTTCAATATCCATATTGCCTCCTTCACTATGATCATCTGCACCAAGATGCATATCCATGCAAATATTCTCTCATTTGACCCACCTTTGCAAACTGAAGGTGGAACTTCCTCTCATTCCAATAATTTTCATCCCAATCACTTTCATCGTGACCTACGCCTTTCACGTGTGGATGTGACCAGATTTGATGGCTCAGATCCCACTGGCTGGGTAACTCAAATGAAACATTATTTCTCTTTATATGGAATTAAATATGAGTTGGCCAAAATCCGGTATGGTGTTCTCCATCTAGATCAAGAATGTTGGAAATGGTGGCAGTAGAGAAAAAATGCCCGCCAAGGGTATGTGGCTTGGACACAATTTGTGGCTGATATTTATGAATGCTTTGACATTGACATCAATAATTTAGGCCATTTGACAAAGTTGAAATAATCTGGCATGGTGGAAGACTTTATAGCATCTTTTGAGTGATTGAATTTCCGTACAAAGGGCATGTTTGATGCTTTTTTCTGAGAATGTTTTATCAATTTCCTTAAGGATGAGATTCATTCCCATGTCCTCATGGCTTGGCCTTAGAGCTGGGTGGATGCTACTAAAAGAGATAAGGAAGCACAACAGGTTGTCTCTTCTCAAAACTGAAAACCCTCCTTTATTCCTCGCACAAAACCAGTCGCCCCCACTCCTCCTTCTAATCCACTAAAGATCCAGAAATTGACCAAGGTAGAAATGGTTGAATGCCAACTCAAAGGCCTTTATTATAATTGTGATTACAAATATTTTCCTGGGCACAAGTGTAAGGAACAAAAACAATTTATGGCCATCTCGGAGGATGTTTCAGAAGACAATGTTGAGGCTCCCCTTGTGGCCATGTCACTTGGACCCACTGACATGTCCCCTCCCTCCGACCCTCCCGAAGTCGAACCGGTCATTTCCCTAATTTCTCTCATCGACTTCTCTACTCCATAAAACCTCAAGATAATTGGCTACATTAAGCATCATAAGGTCATCATTCTTGTTGATAGTGGAAGCACCCATAATTTTATTCATCGCCGCATTTCCCAAGAAACTAATTACTATATCCATGTTTTCAATAATTTTCAAATCATGATTGCCAATGATGGGGCCATGAAATGTGGAGGGCATTGTAAAAATGTGCATCCTCAAATTGGTCAATAAGAAATGAAATCTCATATGTTTTCTATCGACATGGGCAGTTGTGACATTATGTTCAGTGAAAAATGGATAAGGACTTTGGGTCCCATTCTCATGTATTTTAAGGAATTAACCATGAAATTCAACCATGAGGGACAAAAATATAAGTTCCAAGGCATCACCACTGGTTCCCTAGAGATCATCAGTTCTCACTGCATGGAAAAGGTGCTCAAAAAAGGTCATTCTGGTATTATTGCACTACTCTGTGCCATTCAAGCCACTGATACACCCTCTGTTCCACAAGACCTCCAATCCATCCTCACTAAACATCAAGTGGTTTTTTCCACTCCCCACGTACTCCCTCCTTCTCGTGGTGTTCATGACCATTCCATTCCCCTTGTCCCTGATAGACTTCCTCCCAATATATGTCCCTATCATCACAACTTTTCCCAAAAAAGTGAAACTGAGAAAATTGTTCAAGAAGTGCTCAACACAAGTGTTATCCATCCTAGTAAGATCCCCTACTCTTCTCTTTTGGTCATGGTCCTTAAGAAAGAAGTTTCTTGGAACATGTGTCATGACTTCTGGGCCCTCAACAAACTCACCATTAAAGACAAACTTCCCATTCCTGTCATTGATGACCTCTTGGATGAATTAAGTGGTGCCCAGTTCTTTACTAAACTTGATCTTCATTCTAGATACCACCAGATACGTATGAATGAGGCATACATTCCTAAGACTTCATTTTGAACTCATGCAGGCCACTATGATTTTTTGGTCATGGCCTTTGTCTTGCGTAATGCTCCCTCCACTTTGCAAAGCCTCATGAATCATGTCTTCTGTCCTTTTCTCCAGCATTTTGTCTTAGTTTTATTTGATGATATCCTCATCTATAGTAAAACCTAGACAACCCATCTTGGTCATGTGGATTGAGTTCTCCATCTACTCTCTTAGCACCAACTTTTCCTCAAACAATCTAAATATTCTTTTGGTGCCTCGAAAGTCGAGTACTTGGTTCATCTTGTTGGCAAGGACGGTGTCAGGGTGGATCCTAAAAATATTGAAGGTATGAAAGATTGGCCTCACCCAAATACTCTCAAAATATTACATGGATTTCTAGGTTTAACTGGTTATTATCGCAAGTTTTTCCAGAATTATGGAAATATTGTAGCACCTCTCACTGCTCTCCTTAAAAAGAATTATTTCACTTGGACTCATGTAGTTGCTCAGGCCTTTCAAACCTTGAAGATGGCCATGTGCACCACTCCAGTCCTGGCCCTTCTTGATTTCACAAAGACCTTTGTCTCGGAATGTGATGCTTCAGGAAAGGAATTGGAGCAGTCCTTATGCAAGAGGGTCATCCTTTGGCATTTACCAGTAAACAACTATCAGAGCGATATTTGGGAAAATCAATCTATGAAAAGGAAATGTTGGATATTTTGCATACAGTGGATCTTTGACACCCTTATCTATTGGGGAAACACTTCCAAATTAATACATATCATCAAAGCCTCAAGTATTTTCTAGAACAACACCTTTCCTCCCTAGAGAAACAAAAATGGGTGACTAAGCTCTTTGGATATGATTATGAGATCATTTAAAAAAAAGGAAAATACAATGTGGTTGTTGATGCACTTTCCATAAAATATGAATATGAAGGGTCCCTTTTTCCCCCCTCCTTCATTGTACCAGATTGGCTCATAGTTGTTCGCCAGGAATGGCTACACGATCCCAAAATTTCACATCTGATACAACAATTGCAAGCCAATTCTCTAGTTTCCCCAGTATACTCTTGACACAATGATGAGCTTTGATACAAAGGTCACTTGTATTTAATTAAAAAGTCAAAACTTAAATCCACGGTACTTTCTGATCTTCATGCTACACCCACCGCTGGGCAGTCAGGGTTTACCAAAACCTATGACCGAATCAAACGTTCTTTTTTCTGGGATGGTATGAAACATGAAGTTCACAATTTTTTGGCAGAATGTGATGTTTTTCAATGCAACAAAGGTGAAACAGTCAAATCTCCTGGCACATTACAACCGCTTCTGATTCCACCTGCTATTTGGAGGGATATCTCTATGGATTTTATTGTAGGCTTACCTAAAACCGGAAATAAATCAGTCATCATGGTGTTAGTTGATCGTCTTTCCAAGTATGCTCATTTCTGTGATCTTCAACACCCATTTACAACCTCCATTGTGGCTAAAATTTCCATGGATCAAGTCTTGAAGCTTCATGGCATGCCTCATTCTATTATTTCTGATCATGACCCCTCTTTCACCAGCAATTTTTAGCAAGAAATGTTCAAGCTACAAGGTACCCAATTGCATCTCAACACAGCTTATCATCCCCAGACTAATGGTCAAACTAAATTTGTCAACAAGTGTTTGGAAACATATTTGAGGTGTTTTACATCAGAACGACAAAATAAGTGGGCTCAATGGTTACCACTAGTTGAATGGTGGTACAACACTTCTTACCATATAGCTACCCACATGAATCCTTTTGAAGAAGTATATGGACAAAATCCACCTTCAGTGCTCTCATACTTTCCAGGTGTCTCGAAGGTCCAGGCGGTTAACCAAACACTTACAGTTCGATAGGATATTATTTGTACCCTCAAAGAGAATTTGGTCATGGCCCAGAATCACATGAAGGAACATGCAGATCAACGTCACTCTGAACGTCAATTTGCAGAAGGAGACCAAGTGTTTCTTCAACTGCAAACTTATAAGAAAAATTCCCTCAAGGATGACCATTGTCAAAAACTGGCACCCAAATTTTATGGTCCTTATACCATTCTCAAGCATGTTGGACATGTGGCCTATCATTTATCTTTTCCCATTCATTATAATCTCCATAATATTTTTCATGTTTCTTTCTTAAAGAAGGTGATTGGAACTAAGTGCCAGACTCAAGCCAACCTTCTCGAGCTAGACGACAAAGGCTAAATTTGGCTACAACCACAAGAATTTTTGGACCAGCGTGAGTGTCATCTGCATCAACACACCATCAAGGAAGTGTTATTCCAATGGAAAGACAGAAGTCCAACAAATGACACTTGGGAACCAACTACCATTCTGCAACAATTTCCTCATATCAAGCCTTGAGGACAAGGTTATTTTTAAAGGGGAGTACATGTTAGGGACCTAACCCCTCACATAGGTAGAATAATATATTTCCATGTAATAAAGATCAATATTAATAAGGCCTAGCAAGAAGGAAGAATAAGTCAAATGTAAGAAGACCTAATAGAAGCTTCTTCTTCTAGAAGGATCTTCCTCTAGATTGTTCTTTTGGATAGACATATTTAGTATAAATAGGAATAGAAGGTATGAGAAATTTTGTCTTGGATATTATTGTAATGGACCTCTGCTCTATTGGAGGTTTCCCCCTTGAAGAGGCAAGTGAACTGATGGGTATTCTATATGCACTAAAAACACACTAAAAACCCTCAATTAAATTGTCAACCAGGGGTAAGTAAACTTAGAGTTGTAGAAAAATATATGCCAAGGTATAAGAATTGGTAGTAGTATAGTCTAAATAAGGAAGTGGCTATCTAAGGGCTAATCTACTCAAGCAAGGACTACTAATGATCAAACTCTACTAAGCAACTCAAACTATGTACCCTAAGTAACCTTTGAATGAAGGATAGATGGATAGTTCTAAGAAAGAAAATGGAAACCCTACTTAAAGAAAACTAGTTCAATCATAACAATAAGCAAAAGCAAGCTATCTACTTAATAAGAAATAACAACAAAAAACTACTTTTAATTAACCTATTCAAATTCAATAAGCAACTATTCTGTGAAAGCAAGTAAATAAGCAAGCAACTACACTATTAAAGCAAGAATAGACAAGTAAGCAACTAACATATTAAACAAAGTAAACAACTAACTAACCTAGGATAAATTATATAACAAGTAAACTAATCAATAACCAACTAATTAAGCTAAGAAACAAGTGAATTCTATTCTTAAATTAAACTTCACAACTACTTCTAATTTACAAAAGAAGATCTACTGAATTGAAAGAAAGAAGAATTAACAACTAATCATTAACCTATGATAATAAAATTATCCTTTAATCTACCAAAGAAAGAAGACTGTCTATCCTACAACAACAATAAAATTATCTTTTGATCTATGAAAGAAAGAAAAACTGAAATATAGTGTTGATGGTTGTGTGAATGTCTCCGATGTCTTATAATATCATGATGACATTTAATAACAAAAGATAATTGAAGAGGGATAAACCCAATATTGACTTCAATAGCAAAGTGAAAAGTGTGAATTAGGCAATCCAGTAAGAACTTAGCCATTATGGAAACAACATCAATTATCCTGCATATCCATGTGATTATGTAATCATGCATTAACCATCAACAGTTATAAAGAGATTATGCTATGAGATTCAATTTCACTCTATACTATGTAAGAAAACTCATACTAAATTCAATCATTAACTACAAATTGAAATTGCAACCTAGATCTAAGAAAGAAATTACATAATATAAACTAAACTAGCTCTATCTTAACAATTCAAATTGCAAAAAGGAAATTGCTCATAAACAGAAATTAAAGACTATTTCATCATATGACAAGAAATAAACTGAGCAACCTACTAACAGCTAGATAAGTAAAATCAAAAAACAATTAGATAAGCATTCTAGAAGTAAAAACTAAAGCTAGCACTATCCATCCACTGAAACCCTGTCAAAGAAAGAATAAATGAAAAACTCTGTTCTAAAACTTTGGTTTCATCATCTATTCTAGCATAAAAGAAAAATTAATGTATCATCTAGCTACACACATGGTTAGTCTCTAAGCTTGAAAGCTTGCTTCTATCATCTACAAAGTCATTGCATATTAACAATATTCCTCATAATAACCTACAAAAACTAAGTTAAACCAATTAAATCATAAAGAACAAATTAAATAACAAAGAAGTAAAATAACATTTCATATACAGAAAATGAAATAAAAATGCATCTATGTTATCTAATTCACAAATAAATTCAAAGAATAGTTACCCAGACTGATGGTGGCCCCCCTGTCAATTCTTGGTCACTCTTGAAATGCACACCATGAACTTCAACGAAGCGATTTCACCATTAAAACTAAAAACACAAGTTTTACACAGTCTGGCAAAACGAAAAAATGGAAAAACATAGAGAAATTGTCTTTTCTCTCTAACACACGACTTCTTAACTTCTTCTAACCACTAAGGTGGTATTTATAAGCTTTACAAACCAAGAGGTCGACCACTGGAGGGTTGAACCTCTTCTAAAAATAGTAAATTACATTAATGATGCCCTAATTGTGAAATGGAGCGAGCCAATAATTGCCCAACATAACAACTGAAACCAAGTTGTCAAGAGTTCAATAGTTGGAGGGCATGAGCACGAGCAAAACCCATGTCTCTAATTCGCCCACCATTGGCTGCCAATACCATAACTACCAAATCACCCATCGTTTTTGTGTAGGATGGAGTGTCGAACAGAGTGTTGGATGGAGTACTGGACTGAGTGCCAGATGGAGTGTCGGACTAAGTGTCAGAAGAAAAACTAATCTGTGGTTTTTCCTTGTGACATAAAAAACATGAATTACTCTCCTGGGATCATAAAAACATATTGATTTAAACTAAAAATCATTGCAAAACACTAATTATGCATACCTGGTGTGGATCATAGTGTTTTGACACAAAATCTCTTCAAAAAAAAATTCAAAACATGAAAACACATATACACATTCAGAAAAAAGGATCTAATTAATGTCATAAAATCAGTCATATCACAGGCCCAACATTACCCCCACACCTAAGATTTTGCAGGTCCCACTGCAAACAAAAAGAAATTGCCCTTCATGACTTAACTTGTGAAGGAGGGGGTGGATTAGATTTAGAATCTTCTCCCTCTTTCCCGGGGGATTTTGTCTTGGGCCTTTTGTGATGTTTCAATTGCATCCAGAGAATATTATTGGTGGCAGTCGTATCATCAACCAAACATTGTAGAGAATTCATCTTGGCTTGTAGGACATCGTTATCATGGCATAAATGATGACTCAGTGTTTCATGCTATCTAAGTTTGAAATAGAGGGTTTGGAGTTTTTGGAGGCTGATGATGACATGTGAGGAAGCCTTGAGATGTATATTATACCCTTGATCCTTTAAACCATGCAAAAAAATGATTTTACCTCTGCAAAATTAGTTCCAAAAGTGACTTCCCAAAAGCGCAACAATTCTGGCCTAACGAACTTGTGAAAAATAGGTATCAAAGTCACAACTGTAACTACAATAAAATAACTCTTGTGTAAAAAATGAGATAGGTTTTTGTTTTTTAATATGTTCTTGACAAAAACCTCTCTTGGTTTTCAAAACTTCACTTCCAGGTGTTAGGAAAGCACGACAAGAAAACATGACTAAAATAGGAAAAACGGGGTGTTTTATTTTCTAAAAAACCAGGCCTCTAAGAGAATTGAATATATCCCAAACAATAACGTATATTCTGAAACCGAGAGACAATCTTGTGTTTTGGTATGTTATGAACAAAAACCTCATCCAGGTTTCAAAATTACTTTCCCATTTGTTCAGAATCCCAGCTTGAAGATGGTTACTCAAACATTACAGAAGCTCAACGTGCTCTTAGTAGAAGCGCATCATGGTCTTTGAGAGGGATTTTGGAGGCCTTCCCGGAGGAATTTTGGGTTGAAAGTGGTATGGTTGGAAATTTTATGATGTCTTCTACACAATGGAACCATCAAGCACTGCAAATTCCTTCTCCAAACCTTTGAAAAATTGACTTGAAGTCAAGTTGTCCAAATGTGCATAAACCCTCCTATAGCGATTGTATTTGGGGGATTTATCTCAAATAATAGTACCTGTTCATAAAATGAAGGATTTTTTTGTTACTTGGTCTATTATTGACAAAAACCTCTTTCACTTTTTTCAAATTCATCTTCCTTAATTCAGAAACCAATTTTGATGTAGAACTTTGATCAAGACAATCATTTGAAAATTTATGACAAGGAATGATGACATGACCATGATGAAAATTTATGACCTTGGATGAGTGGAGGGAGTAGTAATGACACCTAGACACACCAATGACCATTTTACAACCAATATATGTCAAGTTTTATTTGATAATTTTATTTTGAAAATATAACAATTTGACCTAATAACCCTATCAATCACATGAAAGAGTAAATTTGAACATTGGTGACTAAAATAAATGACAGATACTAATGAAAGGCTTGGTTTGTAGTGGTAGGCATGGTGAACGGGAGAATTTTTATTTCCTTTCATCGATCTGTAACAATTCAAACAATTGTTCCTCTTTTCATAAGCTTGTAATACAGATGGCACTAAGTATTTAGTAGTTGTTATCACTCTGTATTTGTCAAAAAGAGTAGTTAAGTATATGAAGTCTTCTATAGCATAAACATAAAAATGAAAAGTAATCTTATAAAACACACAATGATGTCAGCAGTATATAATTTAGCATACCAATACAAACAATTGTTGATATAATATCCCAAGACATTGTAAAACGACAGTATGACATAATTTTGATAGAAATCCTGCTTCCTCTTCTCATGGGTTTTCTATACAAATGGGAAGTGCTTAGCGTTTTTGACAGAAATAAGCAAGAAATTACACTATCAAAGCAAGAATATACAAGTAAGCAACTAACCTATTAAATCAAGTAAACAACCAACTAACCTAGGATAACTTCTACAACAAGTAAACTAATCAATAAGCAACTAATTAAGCTAAGAAACAAGTGAACTCTATTCTTAAAGTAAACTTCACAACTACTTCTAATGTACAAAAGGAGATCTACTAAATTGAAAGCAAGAAGAATTAACAACTAATCGTTAACCTATGATAAGAAAACTATCCTTTAATCTACCAAAGCAAGAATACTATCTATCCTACAACAACAATAAAACTATCTTCTGATCTATGAAAGAAAGAAAAACTCAAATATAGTGTTGATGGCTATGTGAATGTCTCCGGTGTATTATAATATCATGATGGAATTTAATAACAAAATATAATTCAAGAGGGATAAACTTGATATTGACTTCAATAACAAAGTGAAAAGTGTGAATTAGGCAATCCAGTGAGAACTTAGCCATTATGGAAACAACATCAATTATCCTACATATCCATGTGATTATGTAATCATGCATTAACCATCATTAGTTATAAAGAGATTGTGCTATGAGATTCAATTGCACCTATACTACGTAAGAAAACTCATACTAAATTCAATCATTAACTACAAATTGAAATTGCAGCCTAGATCCAAGAAAGAAATTACATAAAATAAACTAAACTAGCTCTATCTTAACAATTTTGATAGAAATCCTACTTCATCTTCTCATGGGTTTTCTATACAAATGGGAAGTGCTTAGCATTTGTTTTAGCTAAGGAAACTCCCCCCAGACAGAAGATATGGCACGTCCTTGTGCCATGAATTAGCAATAGGCTTCTTGGTCTTCTTGCCCGATGAGGGTGTAGGGGTATCAACAAGTTTCTTGGACTTTTGGTCCAGTAAAGGAATAGCTTGAGCATGAATGTTTGGGTGGAGTAATAGTCTCTAGATCAAGAGTCGTCTTTCTAGTCTTGATTGCAATATGAGGGTTTGGAAACTGGTAAATGAACTCATCCCACATTTTCCCTTATTTTTCCAACTCGGCTAAGACAAGTAGTTTGATAAGGCCATGGTGAAATAGGTTTTTATGGGGATTGGTTACATTCTTCCTCAGTTGGGAAGACATTCTCTCAAGACTCTTTAAGAATTAAAAGGGAAAATTCAATGGCTTATTGAACTGAAAGTGAGCTAATAATCGAAATTGATAGGATTTAAAGACAAAATATCTACCTTCACATGTGATCAATCTAGTGATGACTATGAGAGGGTTGATTAGATCCTATTTTATCCACTCTTTGGAGTATCCCTTAGCTTCAAAAATGTTCTAAAATTTAGGTTTGAAAACCATGTTATAGCTTTCTCTTGGAAACGGGTGGTGTTTAAACAATTGGTCTCTAACTCTTGGGAGCTTTGTGGCTAAGGTAATTGATTCCTCAGAGACCACGAACACAGTGAATAGGAGCAGAGGTAGGATAAGAGTGTTCCATTATTATATTTTTTTCCATCGTTCTCACACAATCCATTCATCTATCTCGCATTTTATAAGGCATGTAATCATAACTCTGTAATGAATAGTCTGTAACGACAATAAACCAATTAAGTGGTATGTTAAGGAAATGTACAGATGTTTATAACACACATGGAATTAGCATTTCAAAGAAATAAAATGACTGTTGATGTAATAACATGTATCATGAAAACAATACACATAAATTTTTACAAAGATTTACTTCTTCTAGACAATGTTATCATTTGTCAACTCATGAACCCCTCCCCCACACCTAAGTATTGTGAAACCTCACAATAAAAAATATAGGAAACCAGTCAGTTCTCCCAATAGTCGAAGATTTACAACTTGTTAAGTGTAGAGATAAATTTGACAGATTGGTCTAACGAGACGGTTAAAATATGGCCCCACCTATAGGATAAGACATCCTATATATAGATAAGAAGAGGTAGGCAAGAGAGTTTCAAGATAGTCTCAAATTTAGTTCCCAATGGAAAATTTATGGAGTTCATTAACCTTAGCTTAACCATACATACTTCATGTCAGCTTTGTCTACAAGTAATGTCGTACATTAGAATAAGTTTAAATTTATTATTATTTTGTTTTTGTCAGATTATCATCCTCGCTAGGTAGAATGACCTACTACCAGCAAGCCTGTTCAATACTCCGATGGGTTTACCTAGTCATACCATGGGTCGATACCCGCTGCTAGCAAACCTATTCAGTATCCCAGCGGGTTAGCCTCTTACACCCTCAGAGCCTGGCCCTTCATCTTTTAATATTTTAGTATAAGATTGCTTTATGCAAGAAGATGGGGGGATATCTCTGAAAATAACTTTCTCTTTATTTTTTTCAATTTGGATGGTATTTATGTTAGAGGATGACTTTCCATTATATTCCTTAGTGATTGTCCTTATTTAAGGGGTACTTAAGAGGACATGTCCTATATAAAGATATGATATAATCAAGCTATTTAGTGAGTAGTGGATGGTATCATTGAGAAAGAACAGAAAGGTATCTCTAGGCTCAACTCACTTTCTTCTTTTGTAAGTTATTTTGATGTTTCCATGACTAACTGCTAATGAGACCTCCTTGTTACTCTTTAATAAAGATACTTTCCTCACTTACTCAGGTTTCTTGGAGAAACTGTATGAGAGACCTCTAAGCTTGATGGTTACGGTGTCACTTCCTTATATAATGGTGAAGGTTCAAGAGAAATTGTTATTTAAGATGCCTTGACAAAAATAAGATGAAAGTCTTTGCAAAAATATGGCTAATTACATCAAGTCATTATTAATTTGATGCTTAGCAGACAACAAGGTTCAAATATAACAATGTTTTGAAGAAAAATCCTTCTTTTATATTTCCTTGGAATTGTCTACCCTTGGTGATATAAGTACCTACAAAGATCTCTAAAACTATTTGCAAAAACCACACTCGAAAATATAATAAACTAATGAGATCAATGAGATCAAGTCATAGGAACATGTATCCCATAGTTCTTTTATTAAAAGAAAATGTAAAATGAGGTTGCATTAGACTTTAAGCTAAACTAACAACATGCATCTTTTATTTACTATTCTACCCCACCTAAAAAGAAAGGGAAAATATTTATTCAAGTGTAAGAACTCTTCCAATGTAACCATTTGCGGAGCAAGATAAGAAACATATTCATGTCTATATATGAAAAAGTTACCGCAATTATTACTTGGATATGAAGAACCAACCAACCTACTTGTTTGGGCATCAGAAGGTGTTGAAGAAGAGAATAGTATTGTGGCCTGATGACCTCTTGAAACCAAATTTCAATGTAATCTTGATGTTCATCAACAGTAATTTCTATGTTCTCCTTCATCATGCTATGCATATCCTCTTCTTATGGATGATTGATTTCTGAAGTACATAAAGGATCTGCTGAAATGGATGTTGAGAATTCCTTAGTCTCAAGTCTTAATGATTGCTCTCCACTGGATGTAGTCTATAATTTTTCATCTTCCTTCGTAGTTTGAAAAGTAAAATCATTTTGTATCTCGTAGGAACTTGATTCTTCTAATATTTACGAAGAGGTAGATATACTTTTGGCTGCTGCCAAAATATGTTATTCTTGAAAAGAAGAAATCCCAGTTGCTGCTAGGATTTGAGAAAGTTCCCTCAGGCTGATAGTTTCTTCTGAGTTCATCTTGCCATTTGATAAAACTTGGTTCACACAAACATGATGTCCACAAAGTTAGGATCTTCTGATGGTGGTAAGAAAATAAAGGTTGTATTGTTTGGTTCTACAGAAGGATCGAGTGATCTTGCCTCCTGTCCCACTATTATTGATGCTTCAATTTATTGTTCTATAGTGCTCCCTGTTTTAGTCTCTTCAGAGACATGTTTAGCTCTTTAGGTTGAGCTAGCCCCTATTGTTCAGTATCGATCTGCATAGTTTTTGAGTGGAATGTTCCTTCCCCCAAAAACGTCGGAAGGAACCTTGGTTGAAAGGTCTGATTTAGATTTAATGTATCTACCTTTGGATCCCTAGGTCTATTCATGAAAGAAAACAATAAAAAGAAAAACTACCATTGGGTTTGCGGGATCTTGCAATAGCAGATGCGCAGGTTCTTACCTCTCATATTAAAGTTACCTCCCCACCATATATGCTAAGGTCTAGAAATCATCTATTTCCTAACTATTTCCTAGCTTAAGACAACTCCCCGGCAACGGCGCCAAAAATGATGGGTGTTCTATATGCACTAAAAACACACTAAAAACCCTTAATTAAATTGTCAATCCGGGGTAAGTAAACTTAGATTTGTAGGAAAATATATGCCAAGGTAGAAGAATTGGTAGTAGTATAGTCTAAATAAGGAAGTGGCTATTTACAGGCTAATCTACTCAAGCAAGGACTACTAATGTCAAAATCTACTAAGAAACTCAAACTATGTACCCTAAGTAACCTTTGAATGAAGGATAGATGGATAGTTCTAAGAAACCAAATGGAAACCCTACTTAAATAAAACTAGTTCAATCATAACAATAAGCAAAAGCAAGCTATCTACTTAACAAGTAATGCAACAACAAACTACTTTTAATTAACCTATTCAAATTCAATAAGCAACTATCCTATGAAAGCAAGTAAATAAGCAAGCAACTACACTATCAAAGCAAGAATAGACAAGTAATCAACTAACCTATTAAAGAAAGTAAACAACTAACTAACCTAGGATAACTTCTACAACAAGTAAACTAATCAATAAGCAACTAATTAATCTAAGAAACAAGTGAACTCTATTCTTATATTAAACTTCACAACTACTTCTAATTTACAAAAGGAGATCTACTGAATTGAAAGAAGGAAGAATTAACAACTAGTCTTTAACCTATGATAAGAAAACTATCCTTTAATCTACCAAAGCAAGAAGACTATCTATCCTACAACAACAATAAAACTATCTTCTGATCTATGAAAGAAAGAAAAACTCAAATATAGTGTTGATGGCTGTGTGAATGTCTTCGGTGTCTTATAATATCATGATGGAATTTATTAACAAAAGATAATTCAAGAGGGATAAACCCGATATTGACTTCAATAGCAAAGTGAAAAGTGTGAATTAGGAAATCTAGTGAGAACTTATCCATTATGGAAACAACATCAATTAACCTGCATATCCATGTGATTATGTAATCATGCATTAACCATCAACAATTATAAAGAGATTATGCTATGAGATTCAATTGCACTCTATACTATGTAAGCAAACTCATACTAAATTCAATCATTAACTACAAATTGAAATTGCAACCTAGATCTAAGAAAGAAATTACATAAAATAAACTAAACTAGCTCTATCTTAACAATTCAAATTGCAAAAAGGAAATTGCTCATAAACAGAACTTAAATACTATTTCAGCATATGAAAAGAAATAAACTGAGCAGCGTAACTAACAACTAGATAAGTAAAATCAAACAACAACTAGATAATAATTCTACAAATAAAAACTAAAGCTAACACTATCCATCCACCGAAACCCTATCAAAGAAAGCATAAATGAAAAACTTTGTTTTCATCATCTAATCCAGCATAAAAGAAAACTTAATTTATCATCTAGGTACACACACGGTTAATATCTAAGCTTGCAAACTTGCTTCTATCATCTACAAATTCATTGCATGTTAACAATATTTCTCATAAACCTGCAAAAACTAAGTTAAACCAATTAAATCATAAACAACAAATTAAATAACAAAGAAGTAAAATAACATTTCATATACAGAAAATGAAATAAAAATGCATCTACGCTATCTAATTCACAAACAAATTTATAGAATAGTTACCCATATTGTTGGTGGCCCCTGCAAGAAGTTGTGGTCACTCTTCAAATCCACACGACGAACTTCAGCAAAGCAATTTCACCATTAAAACTAAAAATGCAGGTTTTACACAGTTTGGCAAAACAAAAATGGCAAAATAGAGAAAAATTGTCTTTTCTCTCTAACACACGACTTCTTAACTTCTTTTGACCACTGAGGTGGTATTTATAAGCTTTACAAACTAAGAGTTCGACCACTGGAGGGTCGAACCTCTTCTAAAAATAGTAAATTACATTAATGATGCCCTAACTACCGAAATAGAGGGAGCCAATAATCGCCCCACATAACAACCCAAACCGAGTGGTCAAGAGTTCAGTAGTTGGAGTGAATGAGCATGAGAAAAACCCATGTCTCTGATTCGCCCACCACTGGCCGCCAATACCATAACTACCAAATCGCCTATTATTTTGTGCAGGATAGAGTGTCGAATGGAGTACTAGACAGAGTGCCAGATGGAGTGTCAGACTGAGTGCCGGAAGAAAAAACAAGCTGAGATTTTGCCCTGTGACATACAAAACATGGATTAGTCTCCTGGGATCATAGAAACATATTGATTTAAACTCAAAATCATTACAAAACACGAATTATGCATACCTAGTGTGGATCATAGCGTTTTGACCCAAAATCTCTTCAAAAAATTCTTCAAAACATGAAAACACATATACACATTCGACAAAAAGAATATAATTAACGTCATAAAATCAGTCATATCGCAATCCCAACATGAACATTTCTCTCAATAATCAAAGTGCTCTTCTGGTGTTAGTTTGGTATTATTTTGGTATTATTGTGGTATTGTTCTGGTTATATCATTATTTATCTGTCATTTCTGGTTAATTATTTATGTTCTTCATACTATTTTATATCTGGAATATTACAACTTCCTTTAAATTGAATTGATCACAATGGGTGGTGAATTCATTCAAATGAAAATTATTCTTTACAAAAAATTCTCCAATTTTCCATGGTAAAAGGATGAATTGTTTTTTTTCTTTTTTCATTAATAAAGTGTTCCCAATATTTGTGTTGTCTGCACACTTCTATAGTGAAGAATTTTTCATAAATGTTGAAAGGAAGCAAATAAGGTTTTTCCTATAATTTTTATAATCTAATAAAACTAAAACCTTCCATGGTCTAAAAAATTCCTTTCTCTGCTAGAAATGTTGCAACTTCTAATAACAATCTAGACATTTTGGGACTATGAATTAAAATTTTGAAGGAGGACAAGAAATGGTTTTGTACTTAATAAAATTTGTATGGATCCTTGTGCTTCCATAATGTTGGATAACAAAACTAAATTGGATCCTTTTTGAAGTCTATATTCTTGGCTTTGGGAAATTCCTAAAAAAATGTGGCAATAGACTATATCATAGACTAAATAAGACATCAAGTAAAATTTATTGGTTTTCCTTATACCTCCCAAATGGAATGAAACTTCGTTTGAAATTATTCATCCCAATCAATTACAACATATTCATGAATAGAATGATATAAAATATATATAATTTATCTTGGAATAAAGGCCCTGGACTCCTGTCTAATGATCCTAGTGAACAACCATGCAAATTATTTGTATGTGTATTTGAAAGAACATACCTCCATTTATGTAGAATTTCTAGAATCACTAGTCGGATTTGTAAGAAAACATTCCAAGTGTTCCACTCCCCCATTGTTGGCCTTCAAAAAGTCATTCTTCAGATTTCTTAAATGTCAAATTGGGTTATGGAAATATAAGAATTCTTTTCAAAACCGAAGGTGATAAATAAATTGGTGACTTTCCTTGTAACTATATTAGTCTTCTCTCACTATCAAACTTATAAGTTCACCCGAGAACTAATTCCTTCAAATACAATACTTCTGGTACATAGACGGATACTGAAATAATAGAGGTCTAGACTTTGTTCGAATTCTTTTCTGGATGTGGAAGAGATGAGTACCACTTGAAGGTTTATAACCAATGAAACTAGAAATCTTCTTAACCGAAAGTATCGACAATATCTCCAAAATATATCTCTTTCCTTTTAATTGACATATTTGACAAAGAATATTTTGAGTGAATAGGTAGTGCTTTTGTCAATACAATCCCTTTTTTTGAATGAAAATTTAATTCCTTATTTAATTTACCATGTATTTCCTTGATTACCAAATGTTGTAGCTCTTAGTTTGAAGTTTTCAATTGCACGATTTAAATCAATATTTAAGGTGGAGCTTTTACAAAAATCGTTCCACTTAATAACAATATAAATTCATAAGAGTGATGTCTGATGTGGTAATCGAAAATAAATTTTATTAGGAAAGGTTATATTGCATCATGATAATGTGAATAGTTCAAGTATGGGACTGTAATGTGAGTAACATGAAGGTTCCTGTTGGAGGATTTGGAAATGCAAGATGCGGGTTAGGGAATGAAAGGTGGAGATGAGGGAAGGACTCTTGCATCTGCAATCAACAAAATTGGACAAGTATTGAAAGCAGTTCATTATGAGTGATGCAGAAGTAGGGAGTTATTTTTGTACGTGTTACACATTATTTTGGTCACCTCGGTGATCAACTGACAACATGTGCTCATGTTCCCTAAAAATATTAAAAAGAGACTTTCTCCATGAGAAAAGTGGTTTGTTTTTTCTCTTTCAAAAACTATAACAAGGAAGGTCGTCGCACCATGTTGTATCTATGGGGTGAAACAATGTCTAATCATCGCACTTTGCACTAAAATTGGACTCTGACATCATCGCATGTTGCTTGTACATAAAGTTCGATGATGCTTAAGCAAAGGAAAAGTCAAAATTCACGAAGGTTCTAGAAGGAAATCTTCTAGAAGATGAGGTGGTCTCCAATCGATTTGTATCTCATTTGCCTCTCTGATTTAGTGGGATCATCCTAATCCCCTCATCCATCTCTCTTTCACACTATATAAAGAGGAATCTCTCATGGAAAAGGATAAGGTTGAATAGGCTAAGGTTTGCAAGATCTTGCATATGCATGAAGAGTTCTACTACAGATTATGCTTGAGATCAGATTGTGGATCTTATTCATCAAAGGAATTGGAGCAAAGGTGTGTTTGTTGGAGAAAAGATCCATTGAAAGGGGACCTTGCAACATCAAGGCATGGGTTGTATTCTCCACTTTCCATTCAATATAATGCAACAATACATTTCTTCACTATAAAGGTGTCTTAACGTTTATTGTATAACTCCTTGATCTTATACATAGAATTCATTGGAATATATATATATATCTTTGTTTTCCCTCTTTGTTGGTTTGTGCTTCTTAAACAGGTTCACCATCCCACAAACTCGAAGAAGGAGCTACAAGGACGACACTAGCGAGTATCAAGTGTCGTTTAAAAGGTATGTCACTTGTGCCTCTCTAAACTACTTTTGTTGACAATAAGGTCTAAGGTGAAGTATGTATTTTGTCTTGTTTTGTTCTAGCTTCCTATGGAAGTTAGGGAGATATGTTTGTGTCTACATTTATCGATTAGTCCGGTAACAAAATTGGCGACCATACTGGGGACACGACCATTTTTTGTTTTTTCCTCTTATTTTCTTTTAGCCTTCCTTCTTTTGGTTAATTTCATTCTCTTAGTCTGTGGGTGATTCGTCTTGACTCCCTGGGTCTGAAGGTTCAGTGAGAAATTGTGTCTTTCTCCCTTTTATTCTCTATATTCAGATATCATTGCAATGTACACTATTGAAAACCTACGACGATTCTTGTAGGAATTATTGGGTGATAGCCATTCTTCTTTTCTCTACCCAGTTTTTCCTTTATTTCCTAGGATGAACTTCTAACACTAGTGAATTATTGATTTATAACTTTGAAGCTTGCATTTGATTGATTTTCGGAAATTGAAAGTATTCTTTGTAAACTTTGCAAGTTTTTCTTTTAGTTTCTTGTCACAAGGATATAATCTCAAGATCCTGGTCCTGAGTGCTTGTTTGACAAGGATTCCTTGATTTATTTGGAGTTTTGGATTGTTTTTACTTTTTGGATTGTTAATTGATTGAGAGACAATTTTTGTTGGTATTTGACAAAAGGTTTTCTTATCATTTCATTTTTTGTCTACATTGCGAGTTTGACTTTGGGAATAGTGTTGAGAATGTGCTAGTTTTCTTGAACTATGCTTTCTTTTATTTATTACATCTCTTATCTGATTTGACGAAGAAATAACTGAAGTCATTCTTATTTTTAGTAGTCTTTACAAGAAAATTGTTACATTCACATATTTCTAAAAAGAGGAAAATTGGAAAATTTAGTAGTTTTTGATTATTTGAAATCTTTTTAATTCAAAAATTGAGAAAAAAAATTTCATATATTTTGTATTCCAAAAAGAGACACCTTCTCTCTACTGTAATTAGAGTTCATTAAATTAAAATGATTTCATATCATCTCTTCTTTCATTTTATTGGGTCAAGGTCAAATACATCATCAGTTTCATCTTTGTTTCCCTTTTGAATAAGCAACAACCTTTAAAATACAACGCAGTTTTAAAATTTATTAGCAATTTTTATTTTCTAGAACTTCTCTACACCAACATTAGTTAGGATAGAGTTTTGGAATAGGTTGTAAGGCACGCTTTCCAAAGCATCAAAACACACAATAGTATCTTGTGATAGGGAGAGTTCAAATCCACTTGCTACATTTTGTCTTAGGAATCCCTTCTAACACAAGGGTCAATCATGAGGTCGCATTAGGACCGACAAAGTTACTCACCCTTCTTTGTTTGTCTTAGTGTAGAGATTGTGCATATTATTGTGGGTCACTTGAGAAAAAAATCATGTGGGGACCTTCTCGAGTTGATTTCGGGCTTAGATACACTGCCTTTGCATGTGGATCAGACCGTCGATTGTTTCCCCAGGCATCATTGTTGTAATTGGTAATATTAGTGGCCTATCTCTTTAAGGTCTTTACACGAGGTGATTGTGGAGGGGAAAGTCTTCACGGTACTTGGAATCAACATTGGCCAAACTCACTTGGGCTCCTTGGAGGGTATACCCACGATTATGTGTGAGAACTTGCACCAGGGTGTAAGTTCATTAAGGAGGTCGTCAACGTAACTTTTCCACCCAATTTATCCCAACCCCTTCTTGTCGTCATTTCGCAACATTGGATTTCATCACCAACTAGTGAATTTGAAATAGGAAGGTTTTTTTGTGTGTTTGATTTATAGATTTTATTAGTGAGTGTTGTTTGTTTTTCTAGTTGGCCATAGATTTATTTTGTTCTTTATTTGGTGTGGCCAACATCGACCCTCGCCATTCATGTAGGATGCAATGGTTACCTCCAGAATATCTGGAAGATTACATTCCTTTGCTTCTCTTCCTAACTCAGCAGAGGGTTCTCTTGAAGGAGAAATCAGTAATGACATAGCCTCTAAGATTGGAAGTTCTACTCCGTTGGAGGAATCAATACTTCTCGTAAGCCTGTTATTGAGTGTCATACAAGATCCACATTTTCTCTAGATAAATTCATCGGGAGACGTTGTTACTGAATATAATGGAATACCTACTGGACCCCACACAGATTCTAGTGTAGATGATCTATTTTCTCAGAGTGAGTCATTTAGAACTTTGGTTAATACTGCTTGAATTTTTAATCCTAGCTTCGTCCTTGTCCATTCTTTTTGGAGGAATTCTTTGAGACACGGTATTTTTGATAAACTAGGAATGAGTGTTAATCAACCTATGGCATCACACACGTGTGTGACTTCCACTTCTTATACAGTACCTTTAGATCATTTTACTGGCATGACCAATAATGTTGTCATAGTTTCAGACCAATTGTTGGTTGGTTCTCATACAATTCTTCCTCTCCAACTCACTAACTCTACCATGTTCCCACAAGTTATGCCTATTTATACTGAAAATGTGGTTATCACTCAAGATCCTATTGGAACATTGCTTCTACTTAGATCAAATCCATCACTTCCTCCTAGGTATAATGCTTTGGATACTTCCATTGCTAATCCTTCCCAGAATCCATCCGAAGGGGCTAATATTTGTGTTCCTCCTGGGTATAATGTTGTTAGTAGTTTTGTTCCTACACCTACCCAGGTTATCTCCGGGGGGGCTAACCTTCCTCCTCCACCTTTGCCTAGAGAATCTAATCATCCTAGCCCAAGTAGCTCTAATCAATTTGGAGGAACAAGTCATTTCATCGCTTCTAGTTTTCAAATTCTTATTGGAGATCAACCTCAAGTTGGAGGCCATAACCCAGTGTATGGCCAAAGTATTCCTAGTTTACAATATCATCCTTGAAATTTTCCTTTCCAAGGAAATCAACAACTTCCTAGGGGGAAACATCCTCAAGTTAATTCTTTTGTATCCCCTAATCTCAGAAAACTGTATCCAGGTTCTATGAATCCTACTTGGGGTGAAAATTTTTAGTTTAATGCTCCTTTCCAAGGAAGCTTACCTAATCAGCCAACTCATGTTGGCTATTTGACTAAAAATCCTTCACCACCGAATTTTTTAGGACTCTGTAACTATCTATAGACTTTTTATGGTCATGTTGGTATACCTATGGGACTACCTCCTCAAAAATATTAGTTTCCTCAAGTGAACAAACAATTTCCATTTCTTACTACTTTGGATTTATTGGATTTATCTAGGATTTTGAATGATCCTATTTTTCATTCTCCTTATTAGCCTTTCATACCTACCAAGTTTCCATCAGACATTCCTAATTTTGACGGTCGATCAGGAGAAGACCCAAATAATCATGTCATGACTTTCCATCTTTGGTGTTTGTCCAACTCCCTAATGGATGACTCTATAAGATTACATATTTTCTAATGAACTCGTATGGGTTCGACAACCAAATGGTATATTGAGTTACCACTAGGATTATTTAATGACTTCAATACCTTATCCATGGAATTCTTAACACATTACCAATTTCCAATATGATATGAGACAGGAACTGAAATTTTGAGTTCATTTAAACAATCCTCTTCTACTCACATTTCTGATCATATTCATGAGTGGAGGAGGAGAAGATGCTTAATCAAAGTTCCCCTTCCTGATCAACTGTTGGTCGAGTGGTTTACTAAGTCACTCATTGGTCCTATATCCCATGATGTTTCCATGGGTGGTGTCATCACTAAAGAGCAGGCGATTAGTCGTGCTTAGTATTTGGATCTCGTTTATTCACAAATGAGCACACTATATGACTTGATCCCTGATGCTCCTTGTCCATATATGAATGCAAACCCAACAACTCCAGTAGATTCTCATGCTATTGATGGCATGATTGACACTTTTCATGATGAGACTCAGTCTAAACAAGTTAGTCATTCCAATCCCAAGTCTACTACTCCTAATGTACAAAATACTTCTACTCCGACTCCTTCTCCCGGTAAAACCTCTGAAGTTAATTCGGTTCAATCTACACCTACTGGTAAAAATAAAAATAAAAAGAAATGGAAAGGTAAGAATAAGGAGGAAAAAAATAATAATCAACAATCTGAGTAACCCAAAACCCAACCTATTGATGACAAAGACAAGTGTAAACCTCGTTATCCTTTCCTTATCTGTGGTGAAGATCATTATACAAAATATTTTTCACGACATGTCAAGGTTACTAAGTTCCTGCAAGGGACCAGGACACCTCCTACACCTGTCATATCATCACAAATATTCCCTTCTTCGAAACAGGCCCAATTGGTCATTCATGACCAGCCTTCTCCCTCTACCACATCTTATGTACTTATGTGTACTGGTGACTCCAAGAAGAACGAAGTTTCAGTCGTGACTCAAGCCAAAGATTATTCTCCTTCAAAAGAGAAATTTGATGATTCACCACCTCCATTGGTTCAACCTCCTCCACCAACTTTGCCTCCAAACGGTCCTCTACATCTCAAACGACCGAGCCTAGATACAATTATTCACCCTCCTCCCAAGGGAATTGTTTGAAATTCATCGTTTAATCGTCGTGCACATGCTACCCAAAAGTACAGTATTGTAGAAGACCTTGCGCAAGCACCCTCTGCGATGTCGACTCTCAAAGTCCTTCAAAGTTTTCCTACTCAACGAAAGGTGTTGTTAAAGGATATTGGTGGAATTGATCCTACCGATACCAATTTAATAATCTTTGACTTGGAAGATCATATTCCAAGGATTCCTCCTCAATTAGTGTTTCAGATACACATTGTTGTGGACAACAAGAATATTTATCAAACCGTTATTGACGAAGGAGCCTCGACTTGCGTTACTTCCATTACTTGTTGGAAATCCATTGGCTCTCCTGCCCTTACTGAGTCACACAATACTCTTAAGTATTTTAATGGTACAGGGTTTAAACCTTATGGTGTTCTTACTTCGTTGTCTATTACATTAGAAGGTAAAGTCGTTAATGTTGAAGTTGAGGTATTTGATGCACCTCTCAATTAAAACCTTCTACTTGGTCGTAGTTGGATTGATTCCATGTGTGCAATTATTTCTACTCTTTTCCATGTGTTAATTTTCCTGCACCAAGGAAAAGTAATTACTGTCAATCAACTGGACTTATTTAATTCTGATTCACGTACTAGAAATGTACCTTTCATTTCAAAAACACCTCCTAGTTATGAGAATGTTTGTGTGGGTATTTTAAAGGATTCAACGTTAATGGGTACATTCCCCATTCCACCACTCGATATCCATCCTCCTTTTGTCGCTTAGATTAACATGATATCAACCACTGTTAGTGAAACCCCTATGTCTTATGACCCTTGGATAATACCTAGTTCTTATGATTGTGTTCATTACAACGACTGAATGAATTTGAGTCTGGTAGAATTAGCTTATCAATCCATTCAATCGGAAAATCCTTCTCCTCATTCTCTCTGTGATACGTCTCTTGATCCATTTCACGTGATATTTCCCACTGATGATATGATATTGATAGTTATGTCTATGGAAGATACTCCATCGGATGATGGGCATCATCGTTCTATTCTCTTCCTGGAACTTGAGACCATAGAGACTTATAAATGGATTTCAACTCCGTCTACTGTTGTTATTATTTCCTCCATTACTAAATCAACACATGATGTTTTTTATGAAGGGAACTTGGGTAATATTTCACCTACCATTGGTGCCTCATATTCTGTTGATGAGGTTCGTACTTACAAAATTATTTTCCAAGAATTTTGTGACGTTTTTCCCCAGAGTTATGAAGAAGTGCCTGGTATTGATCCCTATATTTTTTTACATGAGACTAAGACTTACCCGGACACTAAACACATTCGACAAAGACTTCTCCTAGTGCACCCACGCAAAGTTGTTTCTATTAAGCTCGAAGTTGAAAAAATTCTTAAAGCCGATTTTGTCTATCCGGTGGCTTTGATTGATTGGGTGTCCAATCTTGTTCCGATTAACAAGAAACAAGGCACAATCTGTGTTTGTGTAGATTATAGGGATATAAACAAAGATTGTCCCAAAGAAAATTATCCAACCCCTTTTGTTGACCAGAGTGTTGACCAGATTGTTGACGATTGTGTCATGAGTGAAATCTTCTCCTTAATGGATGGTTTCTCCGGATATAATCAAATCAATATTTTACCTGTGGATCAACATAATACTACTTTTATTTTCCCTTGGGGAACCTTCGCATACCATAAACTACCTTTTGGTCTAAAAAATGATGGTGTGACTTTTCAACGCACTATGTCTTATGATTTTCATGTCATTAAGCACATTGTACAACCCTATATAAATTATCTATCAGCACATTCTATGCATCGTCAATATCACCCGACACATCTACGGGCCATTTTCTTACATTGTCATTATTATCGCATATGTTTGAATCCACAAAAATGTGTTTTTTGTGCGGATTCTGGACGACTTCTTGGTTTTATTGTGTCTATACATGGGATTAGAGTGGACCCGTTGAAGGTTGAGGCTATCCTCAATTTACCTCCTCCTTCCACACTATGCCAACTCCAAAGTTTGCAAGGGAAGGAAAAATTTTAACGTCGATTCATTCCCAATTATGCTAAATTAACGAAAGGATTTACTCAACTTCTTAAGAAAAGTTACGATTTTGTATGGGATGACACTGCCAACAAATCCTTTGAAGCTTTAAAACTCGCCTTGACCCATACACCACTTTTGTTTCCACCCAATTGTAGTTGAGATTATTTCCTATACTTAGCTTCTTCAACCTCTACCATTTCTATGGTTCTAGTCCAATAAGATGATTCGCACAATGAACATGTTATATACTATTTCAGTCAAAGTCTCATGACCATCGAAACCAATTATTTACATGTGGAGAAATTGGCCTTGGCAGCTATTCAATTTTTTCAACATTTTCGTCACTACATCTTATTACGCAAAACCACAGTCATTTCAGATTGCAACCCCATGCAACACATCCTTACTCGACAATTGTTGGGGGGGGAATACTCTAAATGGATAGTTATTCTCCAAGAGTTTGATTTGGAGTTTGAATGCGCCAAGTCAAATAAGTCTTTGGTTTTTGCTGAATTGATATGTGACCTTCCTTCTACTGAAACACAAAATATGGCAGAGGATTCCTTACCTTATGAATCTCTCTTTATGATCATTTCTGACAACGTATGGTATGGATATATTATCATTTATCTCCAAACCCAAAATTTATGGCCTGATATTTCTAGTAAATATCATCGTTGTATTCGGTATCAATCCTATCAATACATTATCCTTGGTGATACCTTTTACCGGTGTGGTATTGATTCCATATTTCGACGATGTCTCACCTATGAGGAAGCTGAGAAATCTTTGAATGACTATCATTCAGGAGCATGTGGTGGTCATATTTTTGGGTATGGCACTTCCCAAAAGATCTTACGAGCTGGTTATTTCTGGCATTCACTGTTTAAGGATTGCATTATTGTCATCCAAAAATGTCACGCTTGTCAAACATACAACAATAAGATCTGATCTCATCCTACTCCCTTACACCTTGTATTTTTTGTTGGTCCATTCGCTAAATGGGGCATTGAATTCATGACATGTAACCCTCACTCGGGGAGCATGGATACATCATCTTAGCCATGGATTGTTTCACTAAGTGGGTCGAGGCGATGACTACATTTGATAATACCGGGAAAACTACAGTGTTATTCATATTCAATCATATCGTTACTAGATTTGGTGTCCCTCAAGCCATTTTCATTGACCATGGTAGTCATTTTCGCAACTTCATGATGTCTAAACTTATCAATAATTTGGGTCTTTGACATGAAAACTAAACCCCTTATTATTCACATGCCAATGGCCAGGTTAAAGAAATCAATAAAGTTCTCACTACTATGCTTCGACGGATGATAGGAATTCACAAGTCAAGTTGGCACACGATGATTTTCTAGGAATTATGGGTCTATGAGACATCCATTAAGTCTGCCACAGGGTTCACACCTTTCCAATTAATATATTGTATTGAAGAAATTATGTCGATTGAATGTGAAATCCCATCTTTGAAACTAGTTGTCGAACTTCTCCCTAACACTTCAGTTGAAGAGGAACGTCTCTTGTATTTGATGAAATTAGACGAGACTCGTCATGATTCTACCTTAGTCATAAAAAATCTGAAAAAGCGTGTCAAAGATCAATATGACAAACATGTCAAACCACGTGTATTTTTTGAGGGTGATTTGGTTCTTCTTTACGAACATGATCGTGACTTACTAGGGGCCGGAAAATTCAATCCCATGTAGTGGGGCCCTTATATTGTGAAACGAGTGTTGGAGAAAGGGGATTATGAGTTGGTATATTATGATGGAATTCCTTTGAGTGAACCCAGAAATGGGCTTTACTTGAAGAAGTACTATGCTTAAACCATTTTTTCCATAAGTGTTGTGTATTTTTAATGTATCATACTCTTGTGTGCTTTTTCATTTTTGGTTTCTCCTTTCACATGCTTACCTTTCATTTGTGCTTGGTTTCCAGATGCCTTCAGACGCTAAAGTTAGTATTGGTTTTGATCCTGAAGGCATTTTCACTAATCATATGGTTTCTATTTCATGCACCTTAGTTTTTTGGAATAAATTATAGAAGGAGGTGATGATAACAAGGATGCTCATGTTATTATCAATGCAACGATACATCATTAACAAGGATGCTCATGTTAAGACCAAAGACACCACCTCTCCCTATTGTCGATGCCTTTAGATGCCTTCTCATTGCTGAAGGAAAACTGTCGGCCTCTAATCCCCCCTCCAAGTTCGTCAAAAAATTGGATGAAATCCCTTCAATTGCCCTCCCCCTGGAACAACCCATGCAGATCGCATTGTTGTTAGAATATCGAGCTCTGGTGGGTCAGTTTTTTGGGCTCTGGCCCTAGCCACACACCACTGAGAATTGGATCCAAAAAAATTGGCGGCCCCTGATTTCCAGCAGCATCACCTACTACGTGGTTGGGTGAGGGTTCTTCCTTTTCAAATTTATCTCCAAGGATGACCAAGATCTGATTTTCAGAAATGGGTCGTACTTCATGGGCCCCCAAGGAATTTACCTCAACCGATGGATGTCATACTTTGACCCGGGGTTGTAGTACCCAAGGTGATCCCAGTGTGGGTCAGACTTCCTAACTTGTCGATCCAATGCTGGTCCACGGCCATCGGAAATGGGCTAAGCAAGTACATTGAAAAAGATAACCCCAAAGAACAATACTCATGTGCACGTATCTGTGTTGAAGTTTATCTAGAATCGGGTCTTCCGGAAGCTCTAAAGTTGACAGTAGGAGACTAGCAACATTACCAGAAGCTAGACTATGAACAACTACCTTTTAAATGTCGACACTTCCATGAGTATGTCCACTTCCAAAAAACCTGCCCAAAAATCCCCCAATCTCAGCAAGATAAAGACCTGGACAAAGGGTGCGAACAGCCCAAAAGACACAAGTCAAACAAATTGGGTTCCAGATGAGATGAGAAAGCTCCAAACCCCTCCTTGCCAAAAAAAAAAAATCCTCCAAAAAAAACCTAGCCTGAAATGAGCAATAATCTCGAGGTCCAGGATGAACCAAAAGTCGAAAGGAACATCCTAGAAGACGAGCTAACTTTGATCTAGATCCAACCAGAAAAAGAAATTCATTGAACTAACCCACCATCTAGTGCAGACCCCCCCAAGGAGGTAGCCCAATCGGAACAAGGATCAGAGGAATATCTATCAGAAGAAGAGGAAGGGGAAATAGATCCGAAAAAAAGCACAAAAAAAACCTCAAAAAGGGGAAGGAAATCGGCAAAAGAACGCAGAGAAGATAAAACCCATAAAGACAAGCTATAGGGGGGACAATCAACTTTGGACGGAATGATCAACCCAAGAACAACGAGGCAACAGGGGCAGTTCCATAAAGGAGCCCCCACCACCAGTAAAGGTAAGTAATGAAAGTCATCTCCTGGAATTGCAGAGGGCTCGGGAGTAAACAAAAAAATGAAGCAATGAAATATTTAATGTGCATCTCCACTCCAGACGTCCTGCTAATCCAGGAGACAAAGCTAGAATAACATCATTTCTTCCAGGCCAGAAATACCTTCTAGAACATCTCTAACGAAATCGCCATTAGCTCATAAAGAGCCTTAGGAGGCTTGGGAACCCTCTGGAACCCCAAAAAAATCGAGTTGATCCATTCCCACTCCAGCTCACACTGGATCCTCACTGTCCTTCGACATAAAGACACAGACCTTTAGTTAAGCCTCTTTAACATTTATGCTCCAGTCCTTCATGCAGAAAAAAGAGTGTGTTGGAACTCTATCCAAGAGCATTTGCATCTCCTTCATCTAGAGAATATAATATTAGCAGGAGACATAAACTTCACTCTAAACACCAGGGAAAAAATAGGGGGATCTCTCGTCAGGGACCCCTTTAGAGAAATCGTTGATGATCTAATCTTGGACCAGGTCATTTTGCAGCTCGCCTCGATAGATTTATCTTCCAACACTCTATCCTCCTCCTCAGCCTCACTTTGTACTCCTATATCCTTCCTTTCAGTGCCTCGAACCATAAGCCTATTATCCTCTCTCTCTCATTACTACAATCTAGGCCCCATTCCTTTCTATTTTAGCATGGCCTGGATCCAGCAAGAAGGTTTCCTAGACATTGTCTCCACAATCTGGAAAGAACCCATCACGAGCAATCCTTTCTACGTCTGGGAAGAGAAATTAAGAAAACTCAAAGTAGCACTTAAAGTGTGAGCCAAGTATCTCAAAACTCCACACCTTGAGAGGGTGGAGGCGCAGCAAATTCTAGAGAAACACCAACTCCAAGCAGAGAATCATCTGGTTGACTCCATGTCCGTAGAGAAAGAACAACAGCTCCATAGAAACCTCCATCACGCCTGCCGCCAAGAGGAGGAATACTGGAGGAATAAATCAATAAGTTTGTGGCTTCATTCGGGGAATAAAAACACAAACTTCTTCCACAAACAAGCAGAAGGAAGAAAGCAGTTCAACTCCATCAAAGAAGTCTACTTCCAAGATAAAAATCTCACCAACTTCGAGGACATCAAACTCGCTACTCATGAGCACTTTAGAAACATCTACACTGAAGACCCTACCACCCAGGAAGCTATCGCCAATGACATCCTCACCCTCATACTTGCCAGGATCTCCATGGAAGACAATTTAATTCTCACAGAGTCGATATCCAAAAAAGAGATTGAAAAATCCATTGCAAATATGGACCTCGACAAAGCTCCCTGCCCAGATGGATTTACAGCTCGATTCATTAAAGTCTGCTGGAAAATGATCAAACAGGACCTCCACAGAATGATTCAAAGTCGCAATCCTGCAATAAAATTGGAGGTAGCACCAACTCCGCCTTTCTAGCTCTTATTCCAAAGGAAAAAGGAGCCTCCTCCTTCGATCGCTTCAAACATATTTCCCTTTGCAACATTGGCTATAAGATTATTACCAAAATCATGGCCAACAGGCTAAAGAATATCCTCACTGGAATCATTCTAGATAATCAAGGAGGCTTCATCAAAGGAAGAAACATTAGTGACAACATCATCCTTGTCAAGTAGGCCATCCACTCTAGTCAAAACAGGAAGGAAAAAGGCATGGTTATCAAACTGGACCTGGCAAGTGCCTTTGACAAGGTAAGGCATAACTTCCTTTTCCAGATAATGAAGTGGCTCAGATTCGACCCTGCCTTTATCAACTCGAAAAAAGCCTGCATAGGAATCCCTTGGAAACACCTCTTGTAAATGGTTGACCAGTTGGGTTCTTTCAAGCCTCACGAGGTCTGCAGCAAGGTTGCCCCCTTTCCCCCCTCCTCTATGCCATCCATGCCTTGATGCTGAGCTTCCAGTTAGATCACAAACAACATCTTCAAGAACTGATGGGGTTGCGTATAGCCAGAGGAGTCAGGGACATCAACCATGCTCAGTTTACTAATGACACCATCTTGCTTAGAAGTGCGAGTATCATATCATCCATCAGATTCAAAAACGAGCTAGACAAATACCAAGCTATTTTAGGAAGTATGATCAATCATAGAAAAATCCAAATTTATGGGTGGAACTGCACCCCAAGGGAAATGACCAACATTGCTCGAATCCTTGGAATAGCAGGCAAAACTCAATGGGACTCCTTCAAGTATCTCGGGGTCCCCATTTTCAAAGCTACCGCCAAATATTCATGCTGGGCTCCCCTTGTTGATAAAATTAAATCCAGAATAAGCACTTGGGACTCAAGCTGGTTAAACCTAGTAGGTAAGATCGTTCTCATAAAATCTATCCTTTCAAGCATTCCTATTTATCAAAGCTCAATTCTGCTAGCTCCAAAAAGCATCATCTCCAAAGTTGACGCGTTGCTTCGACGTTTCCTCTAGAAAGGAGGGAGAAACAACGACAACAAGATACCACTGGTCATTTGGAGGAAAATATCTCGCCCCCTATCTAAAGGCGGACTTTAGCTCCGCGATCTCCATTCCCAAAATCTGGCCCTTGGAGAAAAACTGCTTTGGAACGTAATCTCATGAAGGAGCTCCTGGTGTAAAAAGGCCATATGGAAGAAATACTTCTCAGGCCCAAGGCTTTGATGCCTCGATTCACCACCTAAAACTTCTCATGGCTCCCCTATCTACTCTATCTGTTCAAAAGCACATACCTTATTTGCCCCAACTCTCACATGGATCCTGGGTAATGGAAAGTAGATCCACATTTGGGAACACTCTATAATGGGGAACCCCCCTCTTGACAACGCGCCTGGACTGGAGCACCTAAAAGCCTTCCTAAAATCTCAAAATTACAATACCCTCTAAGACATCTCCATCTAGCAAAGTAATGGAACAAATGACTGGGCAAGCTAGAACTTCCCTGACTACCCTCCACAAATCTAGGTAGAAAAAGAGCTGATGATTCACCTGCTCCGAGGAAAATCCCCAATCTCCAAAAGACTCAAGGACTAGCGAGGATGGGGTATGAAATCCGGAAGCTACACAGCAACAGCCGGCTATAGATTCCTCACAACTGAACCACAGGCTCCAATAAATCCGATGTTATCGAAATAAATCTGGCGGGTCGAAAGTCTACCCAAAGTGGACTTCTTCATTTGGACTCTAGCTCATAACAACATCTTGACAAGTGATAATCTCTGGAGGAAAGGCTAGGAAGGACCTTCATGTTGGAATATATAATTCCTACTTATCTAATATACTTGTTAATGTATTGAGAGGTAGAGTTAATCTCTACGTGAGTTGTGTGATCCTATTATTAAGAAGTTGTTAGAGAATTGGATTGGTGAGATCCTAGTTTGGTGTGTGGTTGAGATATTCTCTCAACCTCTCCAGTTATCTTTAGAATAAGTTAGATCTGATAAAAACCTGTACACTCTATATAATAGAGTACATTGTATTGATATTATAAGCAATTGAATATTTGTTCATATCACTCTACTCTCCCATTTTAACAATATGCCCTCTTTGCCAATCCCATGAAGAAACTATTGACCATATGCTTCTTGGATTCTCCTTTGCTAAAGAAGTTTGGCAGACTGCCCTCCCGGGAGGGACCCTGACTGACCTTTTCCCCTTAGATATTACTTCCCTGCTAAATCCTATACCACCTTTTGTCCTTACACTCTCAAGGAAAAAACTCACCTTAAAATTTGTTGGATGACCCTCCCTAAACTCATCCTCTGGAAACTCTGGCTTGAAATGAACTCACGGATCTTCAGAAACCAAATCTCCACCCCTGCCCACATATCTCAAAGCCAAATCCTTACTTGACGACTGCCTCACCTTCATGTGGCCAAACACCTTACCGCAAACTTATTCCTCCCTTGAATATGAATGGCTCCTTAGCCTTGCCCCCAATCTTAAATACACCCCTCCTCTCCCCATCCCTCACGAAATTTGGGAAGTGTGCAAGCAACCCAAGGACTTCAAAGAATGGAGACACATTCAACACAAACACATTTTTTTCTTTGACAGAGCTTCGAAAGGAAACCCAGGGGCGACAAGAGGGGGAGGGGTTATCTATGACCCCGCGGAATTCTGAGAATTAGTCTACTCCTAGGGGTTAGGAGAAGAAACCAATAACATCGCAAAAGTACTAAGCCTTTGGCAAGGACTCATCCAACCCTGTAAGCTAGCTATCCAAGACATTATGGTGATAGAAGACTCCCGGATCTTAATCCAAGCTCTAGCCATGAACACATTGCCAAATCAAATGAACCTTCGGCAAATCACCAAGAAAATTTTGCGGCTTTCTCACTCCTTTCATAAAATCAAATTTTTCCATGTGCTTAGACAGCTCAACGACGAAACAGACCAGGCTGCCAAAGCTGCCACCCCCTTGAGTAGGGGCCAACTCTCCATCAATGGAATTCTTCGCTTCGACCCTCTCCCTTAACGACACATGGAGGGCACTCACCTGGACCTCCCATGGCATGAGGCGCACGTTTCTCCAGAGCTCCTCGAAGCATAGCAGCCCTCAGGCGTTACCTCTGTTTGTCCCCTATCTCGTACGATGGTACTTCGCTTACCCGTTCATGTCCCTTCATCACTCCTCGCTCATCCTTCGCCTCCCGTCACTCATGTCGTTCTGCTCTAAACCCATCCCCCTCCGGCATGGCACTTGCGCAAAGTAGCCTCCTCTCATGGAATGCACGCTGGAAGCATTGTTAAATTCGGGAAGGTGGCGCCCTACTCCTGCCTATCCTGCTCTCCTGATGCTTCCTGGTCTCTCGCTTGGCTGGTGTGTTCAGTCCCTCCTCCTGCTCGCTCTTGGGCGTCTGATTTGGCTTGGTCCCCTACTTGGTTCTTGCCCATTTCCCTTGCTCACACTATGACGTCCAGATCCAATTCAACCTCCCCTCCCGACCCCCCTCCCTCCCTGGAACTTGAAATTCGTAGGCTGAAGCATACACTCAATGCATATAGAGGCTTCCTGCTTCGTTTGGATGGGGAAGGCGACCGGAGGTTCGAAATGGTGGAAGAAGACCTCATCCATCTCACGGAGGAAGCGGTTGAAGCTCTCACTCACACACCACAACAAACTAACAACAAAATAGCTGAACTAGAGGCACAAATTGAAAAGATAGAACTCCAAGATGCAGACTCAAGTCGTTGAACAAGTCCAGGTGCGAAGACGTCTCCAAGCACAAGATCCATCACTCTAGATACGAAGGTTTAATTATGGTTTATCTCTCTCCCGACTCTAGCTCCTTTTTGGTTCTCTGGGTTTTTCTTTGTACGCAGGAGCACAATCTCCCTTTGTTTTACAGGAAGCCACATTGTAATCTGGACCTCAATCTGTGTTTAGACTTTTTTGAATTATCAAAAGTAGTGGGAATCCTGAAAATCTATATTAGAGCAGAGCCTTATGTAATCTCGAAGCCCATGCATACAATGCAGGGCCGAATTTTGTAGTTTTTTCGACAGTGGTCACACCACTGCTATTAATATAAAAACCTCTTTCTTCGTAAAAAAAAACAAGGATGCTCATGTTGAATTCAAGGTGATAGCCACTCCAAGAAAAACTACTCCCAAAAAGAAGAAGCAGACTATTGTGATGATTAACATACAAGGGCAAGTTCAAATGTAGGTGAAATAGAGGTCTCTCTCCCTAAGGAAAACATGAGGACGAAGTATAAACAAAGGCGAAGATTCACAAACGGCGTCAAAGATGGTGTAGTTCATCACCCCCACAAGAGTTATTCTTCAAGCCGCAAGAATAAAGAAATTAGTGTTGTTGGAAGAGAGAGTAATGAGGGATGAGGGGGTGATGGAGATAGTGGGGATCCCCCTTTATGTTAGTTGGAAATAACACATGTTGTTACGTCTGTGCCCAAGAGGAATAGAAACCCATATGGAGGCAGTTCCCTAGACCGAACAAAGGAAACATAGATGGAAGTCGAAAAAGTCAATGATGTGCTTTCATGAGCCACAATACAAATATCATAAAGTAAGTTGATAACATAGGATTTGTCCCAAGAGGGGCCAACAATTTTTGAAGAGGAGTTGTGACTCTTACCATGCCAAGTATGATAATAATTCCAAGAAATTATAGATTGAAAGGGTTAACCTAAACGATAAAAGAGTAATAGGGAAATGGAGATCTGAAATTGAAGACAAGGGTCTAGTCCTAAGGATTCATCAAGCCATGAGTGAGGCATTATCCCACTCGATAACAAAGCGGGAATTAGAGAATGCTAGATTGAAGGAATGGATAAGGAAGCTTGAACATAAACTTACCTCGAAGTTGTTATTCGCTAATCCCTTATCTATACTAGTCTCAGATGAGTTCCATGAATAAGTGACCGGATCAAGTTCTAAGGTCACAAGGGCTACTCAGCTGTGGATGGGTGTTAGGAAATATGTCACTGAAAACATCAAAAAAGGGCTCACGAAAATCATTGAAGCTCAAGATATTTCCATAGAAATAGGTGTCATGATAAGGAAAGTCTTTTCACTTAAAGAATTCTTGAAAAAGGATTTGCAAACTAATGAGCATTTTTATAAAAATGTTGTAAGCACTTTCCTTGCAAGGATATCCATTATAGACGATCTTACAAGATGGAAACAAGATCTCCCCTCTAAAAATAGTTTAAATCAAATACAGTTTGGTTGGCTTGGAAGAATTGATACCCTTAGGAAATTAAGTGTTGCATTGATGCTCTTGAAGAAAGGAGGAGTTCATTGTTTCTTCGAGTAATGGATATCATCAAGGATTTCAAGGGCCACCTCACGAATTTTCTATAAAAAGAAATATGAAGTTGGTTGATTGGTTTCGTGAATGAGAATGAAAATAGATCATCCATGGCACAATACTAGTGTGACAAAGTGAAACAAGATATAAATGTAGTGTCGTTATATGAGTATATTCAAAAATGGCTTAAAGTTGCATTGGAAGCGATAGCTAACCCACCTTGATCTTGGAGATTCAATAAACTGTTATGACACTTTGGACTAATGATGCTGCTACTTATTTAAGGAAAAAGAAAACAAAAAAGAAGGAGAAAAAAACAACCAGACACACCTTCCATTTTTGAGAGTATAAACCTTGCTTAATCATTCCCCAATGTTTTCTTCTTTCTCAGTTTGTTAGTCACCTAGCCTTGTAATCCAAATGTTATTGTTTATGTACAAGATCTGATCTGATTGCATCTTCTCTGCTGAATGCAGCGATGGCCGCAGCGTTGTGAGGCCCAATATTGTGCTGAAAATGCACCAATCCCCCCGGAAATCAGGCAAGACAGATTATATTCATAACCAGCGGCGCTCAGAGTTAGCAGATTCGTTAATTGCTAATATTAATATACTATTTCAAGTAAGTACCTGTGAAAGCTATCATACTATGTCTAGTATGGCTATCTCTTGTCCTTGTCCACACCAGCGCATCTGGCTATATCTTCTCCTTTAGCTCACCAGCGCATCCGACCCAGATCCTCTAGAAGACTTCTGCGGGTAAAATCCTAAAATCCTAAATGCCTTCTTCAAACCTTTGTTAACGTTTAGATTTGAAAATCAAAACAATAAGAATGCACATGCCACAAAGTAACAATGAGAAAGGCCTGCAGAGATACGATCAGCCACGCAGATGTCTTACAGACAAGGACAAGAGATAGCCATGCTGAACGGGATAATAACTTTCACAAGCTTTGGACTCGCCATTAATAGTATACTACTGATATCAATATTTAATTTACAAATCTGCTAACTCTAAGCGCCGATGGTTATGAATATAATCTCTCTCTTGGTTTTATAGAGAAATATCTGAATGCAAGGAAAATGTTATGGAAAGAGTCTATTTGTGAAATGCTACTCACAATCAATTTAAAATTATTTTGGCATTGCTTCTTTTTTTTAGGATATCATTTAAGTTTTTGTGGTGAGAGATTGGCTTTTTTTGTTCTGAAGATGGATCCTGTTGTGAATCCGAAACGTCGACGACAAGCTATTAATAACACTGTGGTTCTTCCGACAAATTCTAAACCGATATCATATTCATTTTTCAATATATCACATCCATCTCCTGAAAAAGTAGAGAACCAGGGTAGAAGTCTAAATGGAGACATACGCAAAAATCTAAACAATAACCAACCTAAATACTATAAAGATTAAGAGCAACGTAAGCTGACGATGGTGGAACCGTTTTGATTCACCTATTACTGTGACATTTTGTCCTCCGTGTACTTGTGCATTCAAATTGGCTTCTTTATTAAGCGGCATAATACTCGTACTTAGTAACTAAGAAAAAGTCAAAAATCCATATTCACACCAATTATTTTAAATTTAAATTTTGGGTGATGAGTTTTGTCATATTCTTTAAATTATATATTGGGGTTGACTTTATATTATATATTTTAACTGTATTAGTGGTGTTTGTGTTTTTTATTTAATGTTGGGGTTGATTTTTATTATTATTTTTGTTTTTTATATAAAAAAAAAAGTATATTAGAAAGTATTTTATAATTTAT
>JZKD02S2403607.1:58789-75893 GCA_000966675.3 Picea glauca | reverse complement strand
ATTGTCTCCTTTGTGTCATCAGATAGACAGCTTCAGCTTCTTCGTCCGTTGGTTGTAATGATGCCTTGATCCCTGGTAAAGATGGACAATTTTGGGTATCATGATCTTTATCACATATAGTGCAAATTGGCTTTCTGTCCAGTGGACATTCTCTTCGTGGGTGCTTATCTCTGCATTGAGAACAAAATATGGACAAGGATGCTTCTGCTTCTGCTTGCTTTTTCTTAATCTGCAGGGTATCCATTTGTGAGGCAAAAGAGCTTAACATTTCAGTTTTAAAATCTTCAAGTAAATTACCTATCTCGGCTCTTGTTGCTCCCCCACTGGCTGATTTTTGGACTCTTGAAAATGTGGTGTCCCTGCTGTTTAATATGTTTCTTGAAGCTCCCCTTGAACATCTTTTGCATAAATTGACAATTTCATCATATGATTCCTTGGATATGTCCCCTTTTCCCAGCATGTTTAGCATATCTAGACAGTCATCCCTTACTCCTTTTAATAAAATAGTTTTGATAATATCCTTACTTACATTGGGATGACTGGATCTTTGTAGATTGTATTGTAGCATTTCTACAAAGTCTTCTAGATTCTCGTCCTCTTTCTGCATCATTTTAAATAGCTCCTCCCTCTTTTCTCTCATCCGACAGTAGTCCTGATATTTGTTCAGGAATTTTTGTTTCATTTGGTCCCATGTTGTGATTACATGGCCTCCAAGACTTATAAACCATCTTAGTGCATTCCCTTTTAGTGTTGCTGGAAATAACTTCAGTTTTTGAGCATTAGAAATGTAATCATAACTCCTACATAATATATCAAACTCAAACATAAATTCATTAGGATCCTCTGAAGATAAACCATGAAAATTGGGTAATGCTGAGAGTGGAATGTTTTTCATGGGAGCTGCTCCTCTAGGGAGATCGCCAATAGGAAATCCTAATGTAGAGAAAGAATTTTCATCTTTTACCTCGCCTTCAGGACCTGCCTGTTCTTTGTGATGCAATTATTCATTGTACTCATCCATGTTTTCCTCTGTCTACTCTCCTGTTGCACTTGCTCTGTCCTCAATGTCTCCTAGTGGCTTCTGGACTGTCTCCGGACTCCAAACTTCTTTCCCTGTTCCAAAAACTGCTTGAAATGAAGGCTGGGAGTTTTGTTTTCAAAGGTTTGGTCGTTGAGTAGCAGATTCAGACTTTGATAAAATCTCGTCAATGTAAGTCTTTCTTCCTCCTTTTCCTTTTCCCTTGCCACCTGTAGGGTTAGTGTCTTTGGGGTCTTTCATGCAATATTTTTAACTAAAGAAAAGAAATCATAAGTTCTTTTGAAATCTATAACTATCTTCCCCGACAACGGTGCCAAAATGTTGGTCACTATAATTGCTTAATTGATTCAAACAATCAAGTGATACATAAATTGTCAACCCAAGGAAGTATGTTTATTTCAAAGATAACCACGCACTGTATATGATCAATTCCAAAAGCAAATTAGAGTTGTAGTAAAGAAAATTATACTAATCACACTTGCCTTGAATGAACTGAAGTTCTGATTTAAATCACATGAAAGCAACCTACCTATTGCAGATCTTAAAGATTAGTCTAAGAATCCTGGATTACATTAAAATAACACTTGCAATAGGAAGGAACAACTATTCTGCAATCAGAGAACAAGACCCTTACTCTCAAACAGAGACTTCAGTACTTTATTCTTGATTAACACTCTTTCATGAAAATAGTAATGCAGAGAAAGCTAACTCTATCTAGCAGAGAACAAGGCCATCTAATTCCTTCCTTTCTAAGCAGGAACCTTAAGCCCTATCCATGATTAGCACACTTGTGAAAAATAACTGAGATCTACAGAGAACTGGATCTCCTGATTCCTTCCTTTCTGAGCAGGAACCCTTAACCCAGTTTCTGGCTAGCACACTTGCATAAGTAATTGAAATCTATAAAGAACAAGATATTCCGATCCCTTCCTCTCTGAGCAGGAACCATTAACCCAGTCTCTGGCTAGCACACTTGCAGAAGTAATTGAAATCTACCGAGAACAGGATGTTTTGATCCCTTCCTCTCTGAGCAGGAACCCTTAACCCAGTCTCTAGCTAGCACACTTGCAGAAGTAATTGAGATCTACAGAGAACATGATATTTTGATTCCTTCCTTTCTGAGCAGGAATGCTTAACTCAATCTCTGTCTAGCACACTTACAGAAGTAATCGAAATCTACAGAGAACTGGACATCCTGATTCCTTCCTTTCTGAGAAGGAACCCTTAACCCAATCTCTGGCTAGCCTCATAAAATCATCACACATGATTGCTAATAAAAAGAATTACGAATTTCATTCAATAAACTAAGACAGAGTTCAGTAGTGTTTCAGCAAAGCGAAATTCATTAAAAGTAGTGTTTCAGCAAACAAAAGTTAATCAAAGCATAAACAAAGATTGTACTAACACACTTATAAAACTAATGGGTGAATCTTGTGAAGAAGGTGGGCCCTCCCTTCTCACAAGATTCCCCTGAAACGAGAAAGCTAGAGAAGGATACTCAAAGCAGTCTTTTATTCATATGTCAAAATATCATATTACAATCTGGAAATGAAATACGTCCCTCTCTGAAGCTTTCTCAATACATAAAACTTTGATCCCTCGAATGATGATTTCCTCTCATTTAAAGAGGGAACCCCCTTCAATATAATTGATCAAAAATTACAATGTGTATTTGAGTCCTATATTTAATCGGATCTACTTTCTAAACCATAATAGGATGTCCTAGTCTCGTGCAACAGAATGCTATTACAGGAGCTGAATGAGGTATTGATGTTATGGCTGGTGTAACAACTTCTTCTCGTTGCTGCTGATGTTGTTTTAGCATCGCAATTCGCGGGCTGTTTCAGCCACGTGAATTGCGCTCTTGACTATGTCGACATTCTTATATAGGAGCAACGGTTAGTGCTTTGTTGACCGCTGACTGTAACGGCTTCCTTTGTGTTTCAGCATCGTCGGTCCTGGCGGTTTCCTCTGTGTTTCAGCATCTGCAACTCTGGACTCTGTAACATCTCTGTGTTTCAGCATCTGCAACTCCAGACTGTGTAACAACTCTGTGTTTCAGCATCTGCGACCTCGAAATGTATAACAGCTCTATGTTTCAGCATCAGTTCTGTGTTTCAGCAACATTGACCTTGGACTGTGTGACAGTTCTGTGTTTCAACAACAGGCCTCAAATGCTAATCTGCAGTTTTGAACACTTATGCATTTCTAATCAATGGTCAAGTACGAGAGTGATGTAAAATATTATGCAAAATAGATTAAATGTATAGTAATGAGAAGGGACGTTGTATACCTTTGGAATGATTAGATAAAGTGATAGTATGAGTCTAAATATAGGTGATCAAGAGTATAATAGTGGCAAAAAGTATAGGCAAAAAGGTACATTGTGTGGTCCTAACACTAGGTAGTAATGAAATTCACTAATATCTTTCATTTCAACTACCTGTGACATCTACTCCTTAATTCCATTAATTAATTTCCATGAATTTCCTGTAATAATTAAATCATCAACATATAAGGAAATCAATACAATATTCTCCTTTTCATCAAACTTGGTATACAAATTTGGATCACTTTTTCTCCTCATAAAACCATGTCGAAGAAAGAAAAAGTCTATCTTCTCAAACCATGGCCTAGGTGCATATTTTAGCCTATACAATGCTTTCTTTAATTTACACACTAAATGTTCTTGCCCATGTTTCACAAACCCCTCTAGGTGAGTAAGATAAACCTACTCCTTTAACTCACCATTCAAAAAAGCATATTTAACATCTAATTGGTGTAGCTTCCAATGGTACTTTGTAGCTAATGAAATTAACAATCTAATATTATTTAATTTAGCTACTGATGCAAATGTTTCAGCATAATCAATACCCTCTTTTGTGAGTACCCCTTTTCCACCAATATAGCTTTATATTTTTCTATACTACCATCTGCTTTAAATTTGTGTTCATATATCCATTTACATCCAATGGGATTTTTATGTTTAGGCAATTCAGTCAATTCCCAAGTTTTGTTTTTCATTATAGAGTCATATTCTTCCTACGTTGCTTTTCTCCATTCATCATGTGCATTAGCTTCATTAAATATCAAAGGTTCTATGAAATTTGAAGTACTACTCATCAGGGAATAGTCTTTATACCTTTCAGGGAGGAGAATCTATCATGAGGATCTTCTCAAATGATTGTCTTCTTCCCCACTTTGTGAAGATCCTTCTTCACCTCTTGGTGAGATATGACTATTGGATGTATCCATATCACTGGATCCTTCTTCCTTTTGTTGTTGCTGATGATTCTCTTCTTTGAATTCTTCCTCAAGAAGTATATTCCATCCCTCATGACTGATGTGTTCATTATTTCCTTCTTCCTTCTCATGGAAAATTACATCTCTACCCGTAAACACTTTGTGAGTAGATGGATCAAACAATTTGTATGCTTTAAATTCTAAATGGTACCCTATGAAAATACATTTAATGTCTTTAGCATCAAGCTTCTGCCTATTCTCCTTTGGAATATGTGCAAAAGACTTACACCCAAATACTTTCAAATTATGAACTGTAGGTTAGGAACCATACAAGGTTTTGAAATGAGTGATATTATCAAGATAACTTGTTGTACTTTTATTCTTTAAATAAACTATAGTACTAATGGCTTCAGCCCAAAAAACATTTGAGAGATTCTTACCTTTCATCATACTGCATGCACACTTCACCAGAGTTTTGTTTTTCCTTTCAGCAACTTCGTTCTATTGTGGAGTGTGGGGTATTGTAAACTGTTGTACTATTCCATGATCTTTGCAATACTTGATGAAGTTCCCCAATCTATACTCTCCCCCTTGATCTGAATAAAGGATTTTGATGGTTTTTCCTGTCTACTTCTCCACCATGTTTTTGAATTCCTTAAAGTACTCAAAAACATCACTTATTCTTCTAAGGAAATAAACCCATGTGTATCTTGTGCAATCATCAATAAATAGAAGAAAGTAAAAATCAACTCCTAAGGACCTTGTCTGCATAGGTCCACAAACATCATTATGCACAAGTTCTAACACATCTCTCTTTCTCCTATCAAAATTAGAGAAGAATTCATATTTGTTCATATTTCCTAATGCACAACCTTCACAAGAAGCATACTCATTCTTTAACATAGGGAGTCCTTCAACCATATTTTGTTTTTGTAATAAAAACAAATCATGATGATTAATGTGACCATAACTTTGATGCCAAAGGATTTTTGTTGGCATGGTTGCAGAAGTCAATGCTTGATGATCCTTGCTGGTAACATCAAGTTTGCATAACCCTCTTGCTCTAACTCCCGTAGCAATTTTTCTGTAATGATCCAACAAGTCCTTCACTATGCAATAAGTCTTGAATAATTCAACCTTTAGGTTCTAATCTGTAATGGTCGACACAAATATCAAGATTTTCTTTATCCCCAACACGTATACAACATTGTGAATGTGTCAGAAAGTACCATTTGAAAATGTTACTGGAATATCTCTGTATCCCTTTTTCTGATGGGCGTGATCATATCCAAGATAAATGTGGGAACCATTATGTGTTTCTTTGAAATTGGTATATCACTTCTTATTGAATTTCATGTGAATTGAAGCTCCACAATCCATAAACCATGCATCAACATCATTAGTTTCAGTGGACAAAGTATCATTAGATACAAACATTCTAAGATCCCTTGAATCAAAATTCAGAGTTTCATCAATATCATCACTAGCAATGAATAGTCTAAGATCGTGATTGGAAGATTCTTCTGCATAATGAACTGAATGTATTCTAGGTTTATAAATAGCCTCATCACTCTTCTTGTTCTGACATTCTCTAATAAGATGTCCAGTCCTACCACAATAAAATCACTTTGGCTTGTTTTTGTTAGATGGCATACCTTGATTTTGCTTTGGAGATGCCTTTCTCTGAGATGGAATACCTCCTCTACCTCCTTCTCCTGGTTTCCCTCTTGGGTATCTCTTATTTGTCCATAGTGCTAAGTTTGTATTCTGAGGCCTCAAATTCACGTGCCTCTCTTCCTCTTGTAGTAATATGCCTGTCAATTCCTCAAAATTAGAAGGTTTTTCTCTCACTGCAAGACCTGTTATAAACATATGATAGTCCTCTAGCATACCATTTAAGGCAATTGTGATAGGATCAATGCTAGATATTGTTTCTCTTATATTTCCTAGCTTTTCTTTCACATATTTAATTCAACCCAGAAAGGTACTAACAGATTCGTTTACATCCATTTTAATACTTAGCAATTTACTGTCTAGGAAAAGAATATGAATTGTATTGCTAGTCTCATACAAATCTGTAAGCGCTATCCAGGTTCCACTAGAAGTATTAGCTTCTCTAATGTGCGGAATTATACTATCTTTAACAAAAATTCTCTACAATACCTTGGCTTTGTTATCCCTCTTATCCCAATCTTGGATCGTTGTTGTTGTCACACCTATAACCGCATCAAGTTGTGATTCATATCCTTTTGTGTTTGTCCATACACCATAAAATTCCATCAAGGTCTGCATTTTTAATTTCCAATTGATGAAATTCGATCCATCTAACTTGTTGACTTCGTTGAGGTAGGTTTCTTCTAGTGGATTCGTCATCTCTGCTAGTATCATCTCCTCCAATCAGTCAACATATCATAGCTTGTCTATCAAATTCGATTCAATCTAAAAGCTGGTGAATCACCAAAACAATGAGAAATTCCACAACGCACTTCCTGTCGCCTTGCAGGCGCGCGAAAAAAATGATTTTTTGGGTGAGTGGTCTCCCCGAAATCAATGCACCCCTTCTCAATGGGTGGTTGCGTTGGTCATAATTCAATGAGCTCTTCGTAATTAGCATTGCGACATAGTTCTTGGTACTCTCCGCATGCACTAGGCAATCCATCTCTCCTGGTTTCATTTTTACGGATCCACTGATCCGCCTCTCAATGACATATACCAACTCCTGCCTGAGCTCTGATACCAACTTAGAAAATGGAAAGATAAAACAGATTGAATGAATCCATTTTCTCTCAGGTGAGGAAACACCTAGATACAACCCAAGCAACATTTCTCTCTATTTATTAATTAACAAAGTAAATTACATCATTATATATGATTACATTATTTTTAGGGAGTCTGAATAAATCACTAGAAAATAGGATCTATGTCCTAAATAAACACTATATCTAAAATACGTAACTAATTAGTTATCCATTATTTCCAAGTATCACAATCTAGAACATGTCATAATCTATTTCATTTGTCTATGGTTGAGGAGAAAGTCACGTTCATAGAACCAACGATGATAGACCAACTCTATGGTAAAATTCACATTGTAAATAGGTTAGATTTAAAGGTCTACCAACCATTGCTATCTATTATTAATTTTTTCATATTCCTTATAGAATCGAATATCTATTATAAGTCAATATACCTAGGCAAGAGGGCCAAGTAGGATTGATGGTTAAGCTATTAGATTTTGGTAGAGCCAAATTTGGAAAAAAACACTATGAACTTTCAATCTGCTAGTTGTTGAAAATTTATGGTCAAGAAGAATGTTGGCATTAGATTTAAACACTTAAAATAATTAAGTATTAGAGTCTTAGATATTTTATTAGATAGCTTCTAAAACTTTGAGCATAAAGACAAAATAAATACGAATATGTCAAGTGGTTGTAGCTCAATTGGTTGGGGTGGGGAGTTTTCTCCTCCCCGCCCAAGTTCGAGTTTCATCTATGCGACATGCTGTTCTTTGTGAGTCAAATATTCTCGAAATACTTGAACCTCCTATGTTTTCCGGATTTTGGGGGGGTTTTTCGTGGAAGTAGTGATAAATAAATAAATAAATACGAATCCACTAAATTCATTGAATGATGAAATTGAAAAGAAAACCATCCATTTAAATATAAAAGATTAAATAGACTTATATATTGTAAATAATTCTCCATGTAGTGTATTGGATGTATATTGGATGGTTGGGAAGAATGATTGTTACCCTCCCCACCTAGGTTCAATTCATTGTGAGTGATATGTTGTACCCTTAAATAGGTCTATAAGATGATCTTGTTGTTGATCCCTCATTGTGAGTGATATGTTGTACCCTTAAATAGGTCTATAATATTCTCTTGTTGTTGAGTCCCCAATATTTTGAAAATACTTAGCCTCGGTGTTTCCATGGAATTTGAAAATAATCATCCTTAGTGTTTCCATGGATGTAGCGAGCACTGATATCCAATTTCATAAACCATGAGAAAGCAATAATAATAATAATTCTCTATGTAATCATCCCATTCGACCTCATATGAATGGATTTATATAACAAATATTTTTATAATTAACCAAACCCTGGTAATGAATGGTCTATTAACTTAACTTATAATTTGGGTTCTCTTCTTTTAAAATCCTTTGAAAATCATGCATGCTCCATTACCTTTTCGATCTCTCATATTGTATCTCATCACATTATCTCAACTCTCATTAACCCTAGAAATGGATGGTTTATTAACCTTAACTTACAAGTTGGTTTCTCTTCTTTTTGAAATCCTTTGAAATCATGGATGCTCCATTACCTTTTGGATATCTCATATGGTATCTCATCAGAGTAGCTCAACTCTTAATATGACCATGATCTTATTCCACAAGTCTCACTATGATTTATTTTTTGTGTTTGTTGTATAAATCATTACTCACATACGTTATGGGCCCTATGTAGGATTTGTCTTTTTAATAGCATTTGTAGTATCTACATAATAAGACTTCTCTTATGGGTTCATCCCCTTTTATTAGCAATTGGGGTATCTGCATATCAAGCATTCCCGTGTAGGTATCACCCATTTTATTATCATTTTACATCTATCCATGTTAGGCATTCTCTTATGGGCCTATTATGTTTTAATTTATTTCTCAATGACTATATATGTTATATTTTGAGTTTATGTAAATTAATTTACTTCTTGTTTGCTTCTATGTTTACATCAATTTAACACTATGAGCATAAATTCCTATTTCCTCATCAAAATTTATTGTTTTATTTTTTTCTACCTCCTTAGAAGCAATAAATGATTCACTCCACCACTTATTTCAATAACAGATGGTTTACTTTAACATGTTAACCGAAATCAAAGAAATAGTGGCTAAACAAGACTCATAGTCTTAAGAATTATAGAATGGTGTATAAATGGACATTATGCATTAAAGTGTCCTGATTTCCCAACCCATATCAAGTTAGTATTACATATGCCATATACAACAAGTCAATAAATCAAGTCCTCCAAAGTAGGATATATGTATATGGAAGGATTGTAAACAATGAAACATGCTACATTTCCCTTGTTGAAAGGATGAAAGAAAAAAAAAATATGGTGCCAATGATATTGAGGTCTTCACCAACTCATAACTTATGGGTGAGTGCAAGCTAAGTATGGTCTCATGTGATGTGTTAGCGACAATGAAAACATGGAAAAAAAAGCCTATTAACTTGGAGGGATGATTCAAGGTACTTTCACAATGAATTTGAATATGGTGTAATAAGATGAAATGTAGGAAACTCAATTAGCTTTCCAAATATATAATTTTTATTTATAGAATTTTTGTATGACTATGTGAACTTTGAGTTTTATAATAGTGGTATATTATTTTTCATGTAACATATAATGCATATGTTCTCATTAGTGCATGTGCTCAGTACCTAAATGATGAAATTTTCTTTAAAAAAATTGTATGATTGTAGAGAACACATTTTTATTATGCATGACTACTTTTCCAAAATTCTTTATGTTAGTTTTATAAATTTATTTTAAAATTATGAAAGTCAATATATCCCTAAAATTATGAGGCCATGCGTTAGTGTAGGGTATGAGGGTCTTAACATAATCAAAGAAATCAATTTTATTTCATATTATGTATTTTGGTTTGTACTAATGCAACATGTAACATTTTCTAAAGATGGGCAAGGTGATAAAAAATTATAGTAGGAATAAATGATGTATGTATTTTAAGATTATGATATATGTCAAGACAAAAATATATTAAAAATAGTAAACAATCTTAATTTTTTTTAAATTATATATTTTAAATCTACATAGACTATTCTATATCTGTGTGTAGTTTTGTCAATGAAAGATTTGTGTAACCTATACAAAAATAGCGTGAAAAATATAAATATTGAGATCCATTCACAAAATGGAGGTTTTGATGTATTTGTATCCCAAACCACTAGGTTTTTCATTTCGAACCTAAATCTAAAAAACCCAAGTCAACAAACACATATTTTAAATTTTTCAATCCCGTGCAAAAATATTTGAATGGAAGGAACATGTGCAAGTTGTAAAGTGCATGTGCATTCTAAAGAATTTGCACATTCTAAAGTAGGTGTGCATGCACATTTTTATAATGGACACATGCTATTGTGACTAATTGTTTTTTCCCAATGCATCTCCTTCACCTCCAAGTGGTGATATCAAAAAAATTAGGAGTATTTGAGAATTAAGTATGGGTACTAGGTGTTGAGGAAAATATATGAAATGATCTTACTCAAGCATTTTCATATTCTTCTTGGCTAAAGAAAAATAGAAGAGAAAGTCACCCTATGTTTATAGCCATCAAAATTTATATCCTAACTCACAAGTATTGATTACAAGTGCTTAGGCTAGTCTTTTTATAAATAAAAGCTTGCTGGAAAATTCATTTTTATATGATTTTCTGAATATAACAGTTGCTAAAATAAATGTAGAGAAAGAAGCAAAGACACCAAGATGGAAATCAAGATAGATGAGACATAAAGAAATCCTTTATCTCATTCCAATTCACCAAAGAGTCATTCTCTTTACAAAATTTTGTGAAGAATTTTTGGACCAAAGTTAAACTTAGATGTCCCTGATGGAACATACAAAAAGACCTTTGACAAAAAATAAAAAACTGAACTCTAAAAGTTGGATCAACTTGCCATAGATTGTTTCCCACTCGACTCTTCACAATAGTCTTTTTTAGTGAAAAGTTATTACATGATTGTTCGGGTCCTCTCTCGATTTACCATCAAATTTAGGGATGTCGGATGGTAGTTTGGCCGGTATGGCGGGCCATTGAGGAGAGTGACGGATCAGATCATTTAAAATTCTCGACAAATCAGGGAGGTCCAGGGTGGCTAAGAAGGGAAACTGTCTATTCACATGTGGGTACTAGTGACTTTGGGGAGGGACTCTCGTCAGTAGACTAGTGGGACCATAAGAAGTTTGCATATAATGCGAAGATCAGGGAAGATTCAGTTGTTGGTGTGGAGGAAAGTAATTCATAGGGTTATACCCTTGAACAGGGGCATGGGGTTGAGTGTTTGATCCCCAAATAGGATTGGATGTGCCTGAATATGGTTGGATTGTACTAGGGGGTATGAAGGAGCTAGCTTGAGGCTATTGCCCCCCAGTCAAGTGAGGATTATTTTGAATAAGATAATTCCAATACTGGGCCAAGGATGGAGGTATGTTTTTTCCATAGGGTGGGGTTGGTGGGGGTTTCCCTCCAATTGAGGGTTGTGTCCCAATTGGGATTTGGCCTGCAAAAGGTGATTGGGTTTGGCCTCCTTGGTGAAATTTTCCAACGACAAGAATCTGGTAATTAGGTGTGAAAGATGGGATGGTGCCACTAGGATCGGTGCCTCTGATAGAGGATGGAAGAGTTCCTCTGAAATGGGGTCGAGGAAGTGTCGGAATGAAACCTGGAATGAGATAGTGCCCAGAAGGAGTGGAAGTGCCAAGAATCCCGGATGACATTTGTGTAGGAGTGGGAATAGAAGCATTCAACACATGATATTCGGGCAGAAGTGTTCGGGGGCATCTAGATGAAAGTGACGTGCCAATGGGAGCTTGGCTAGTCGCTGTAGTCCTGGTGTGAGGACTCATAGTATCTAGGACCATCGTGTAATGGACCGTTTGTAGGGGAATAGTCAAGATGTGGTCAGCTGGTGGGGTTTTTGTACCAGGAGAATAATAGGCAGTAGTAAAAGGTATTACTTCTGGATTAGATGTTTCGAGCAGCTTAGATGTGATAGTGATAACAACGCCTGCTCCTAAGCCAAAGAGATCCCATCTAAAAATTCTAGTAGTCCAAAAAGGATATTGACCCTCAAGTCCAGTGAAAGTTCAGATTGGTAATCCAGAATACTGAACAACTATTTCTCCAGAAGAATTCACTCGAACAATACATCTCTCGGAGTCGATAAAAAGTCATAAGTCCTCATGAGAATTGGTAATTCAGAACCATTCTAAAGAGTTAGTTCTTTCTACTTATGGAGTGGCAATGTCTTGGACTTCACTCTATTGAGGAGAGCCCTCTGGTGAGTTGGTAGGCAAGGGTTGAGAACCTTCCAGATCTTCTGGGGGTAGGCCTTGCATTCTATGTGAACGACGTGGATGGTCAATTGTGATCGAGTTAGAATCTTATGAAAGAAATTCTATGGCCAACTTGGGTTCTATGGCCAACTTGGGTAAACAAACAACATGCGCTAATAAAATCTAGGAAGAAAAACCATGCAAACAAGACCTTCTAATTCCGAAGTCATTAGTTGGTGATGAAATCCAACATCATGATGACGAGACAAGAAGGGGTTGGGCGAGGGTGGAAAATTTACGTTGACGACCTGCTTAACGGACTTACACCCTGGTGCAAGCTCCCACACACAATCGTGGGTATACCCTCCAAGGATCCCTAGTGAATCTGGCCAACGTCGATTCCAGGTACCGTGAAGACTTATCCCTTCACAATCTCCTTGTGTAAGACCCTAAGAATATAGGCTACTAAGGTTACCACAAACAACAATGATGTCTGGGGGAATAGTCGACAGTCCGATCCACACACAAGGGCAGGGTATCTAGCCCAAAATCAACTTGAGAGGCTTCCACTCATCATTGTGGGTATGCCTTCAAGTGACCCCCATAATACGTGTAATCTCTACACCGAGATCAACAAAGCAGGGTGAGTAACTCTGTAAATATCAACATGACCTCAGGTTTGACCCTTGTGCGAGAAGGGCTTCCAAGAAAAAAATGCTACAAATGAAATTTGACACTCCTTATCACAAGATACTATTGTGTATTTTGTGCTTTGGAGAGTGCGTCTCACTGCCTATTCCAAATCTCTACCCTAGCTAATGTTGGTGCAACAGAGCCCTAGAAAAAGTTACTAGTTGAATTTTAAAGTTGCTCCATATTATTAAAGGTTGTTGTTACGCAAAAAAAGAGACGGAAATGAAACCGATGTTGTGTGATACTCTGACCCAACAATGTGTAAATAGGGATGAATGATACAAATTTTCATTCAATGAATCCTATTTACAAGAGGGATAGAGGAGTTTTCTGGAACAATGCGAACTACGATGTATGATTTTCTCTGAAATGTAATATCAAACAATCATGAACAATGCAAATTCCCTATTCATTCTTTTTCAATACTTGAATGCCAATATTTTTTGAATAAAAGGTCGCTACAAAAAATAAAAAGTCTTTAATTTTTTATTAGAAAACAAGCAACAAGGATGGAACTAAGAAAAAGTAAGTGACCAACGAAAATGAAATACTCAATAAACACCCAAATCGATCTTTCAATGAAGATAAAAATAACAAACTGACAAGACCAGTCTTTTCAAATGCACATGGGCAATAATTTTCCAAGTAGTAGGCAATTGAAAAGGACAATTAATCTCAACTTTTAATCCAATCAAAGGATCTCGACCAAACAAGCACTCAGATTTAAGAATCAAAGATTATACCCTTGTTAAGAAAAGGTCAAGAGGTAAAAATTGAGAAAAAATGATCAAGAAAAGCTTTCGATTTCCTAAAAATAATCATTCGCGAGATTTGAAGTCAAGAAACATTCAATCATTGGCCAGATAATTTCTTCCCAGAGACACAAACAAATATGGGCATCTGAAGACACACAAGACTTAATCCAAAATTTTTACAAGTGAGTTCGCAGTTTGGCAGTGGGGTACAGTGCAAGAATTAAGGATTCTCGTAGGCTAGACATAGGTAGGTTGGGAGAAGTTTGCACTGAACTGAACACTAGGGTGATAACTTCAATTATTCTCATAGGCTATAGAAAGGTGCAGTGTGAGAAGGTTTGTAATCAAGCAAATTTTGGAAAAATGACATAACTTTCGAGAGAACTTCTGGATCCAAGGAGTCTGTAAATATCTCCTCAAGACTCAGATATTGATCGGGAATGCAAAAGGGGTAGGTCAAGAGCAAATGGCCAAGAAAAAAACAACAAAATGGGTTGTATTCCCCATTGGAGTCACCAATTTTGTTACTGGATAAATCGGTAAGTGCGAACACTAACATATCTCCCTAGATCCACCTGGTTCTAGAACAAAATAGGACAGGACATGACTCTTTCTCTAAGTTGCGGTCATTGAATCTACTACTGAGAAGGAATGAATGGCATACCTTTATATCGCTTCCTTAGGTCTCTGTTGCTCCTGATTCGCTCTGGTGATCTTGTGAAATCAGATCCATGACAACACAAACAAAGAAAAGAAAATATAGCAAAGTATATTCAATGTCAACCTATGCATATGATCAAGGAGTTATGTAATAAAATAAGAGTGATTTTATGGGAAAGGGACATGCCGCTGTATTATATTAAATGAAAGTAGAAGATACATCCAGATCGCCTTGATGTCGCAAGCTTCCTTTTAGTGACCCTTGGTTCCAACACATGCACTTGGTCTACATTTGCATGAAGAAGATCTAATACAAATTGATAGACCAAATAAAGTCTTCAAGCTTCTATCCAAGCAGAGTTCTTCACACAATTCTTTCGTCAATTATTCATTCAATATTGCTTAACCTTTCCATCAGAAACCTTTCAATATATAGGAGAATGAGAGATGGTTAAATGGATGAGTATGATCCCACCAAATCTGAGAAGTCAGTAGGATACCAACCATGCAAATGCCAACTCATTCTCTAGAAGATTCCCTTCTAGAACCTTCATGACCTCTTCTCTTTTCCAAGCTTAAAAATAGGTTCACACCCTACCTATAGAGCAGATTGCAAACAGTTCGCACCCAAAGTATGGGTTTCCTGCGAGAATAAAATATTTTTGCACCCTATAACATAGGAAACCTATAGAATCATCTTAAAAATGTGTTTTTTGGAAGAAGGCAACAGTCTCTTTTTTTAGGCAAAAAGTCCTTGTGGGAGCCTGAATACATCACTTGTAGAGACATCACCAGAGTGACCAAAATAATGTGTAACACATTGAAGCATCAATATTCTATGTGGATTATTTGAGCAAGGGTATGGACAAAGAGAGCTTGGTGAAGTTGTTGTACCTACATCCATGGTTGTAAGCATCTCACTTTGTTTTCATTAATATAAATCTATGCTTAACATGTTTCCTTTAAAGTTTGTGTACATTTCATGAACTTGTTTCTTTCATAGATCCATTATGAATATAATCATGGTAGAGTAGGAAGTATGTCTCGTTGTTGTTGCTCATTGTATTGCAGGACCTTATGAAGAACTTGGAGATCAAGATCAGCCTGGATCGACCAAGGACAAACATCGGTAAAAAGGTATTTACTCTTCTTCCTTCTTCTTCTTTGGATAGTTTAGCTTCATGAAAAGGAAAGTCAATGTCCATGATAGAACTTTTTTTTTTGGCCATAGGGTTCTAGTATCCAAGAGAGAATCCACTTGTCTACAAGGGGATTTCTTTGTAACAACGTCGTATCTCACAGGTAATTGAAAATGGTTTAAGAAAACCATCGCCAATTCACCAAAGGTAGAGTATATTGAGCGATCAATCTCAATGTACCATTTGGAAACATTCCCTATGAGAGTGAGTTGAAATAGATGCAACTGAACAGAGTCGTCTCTCAAAGAGTTGGACAAGCACCATAAATGGAAGGTAGTCACATGATCTCCTGGATCTTCATTAGGCTTAGCTTCGAACTATGGAATGTTCGAAGGAAACTTGGTTAGCATGGGAGGCCAACGCAGATCATGATAGATGGGGTTGTTTAATAACCTTTTCAAGTCTATCAAGTGAAAAGTTTCCATAAACAGTAATTTGGGTTGTTGATTATAACCAGGAAAAAAGGAGCCTCGAGTTTGGCTGGCACTAGGTTGCTAGAAAAAGTTAGGTTGTTGGCCAGCATTCTGGTAATAACCATGGTCATGAATAGCGTACAGATTCTTCTCTTGTTGAGACGTCATTGACTAACTCCCGTAATAGGACTTAAAAGGTTGGTCTTGCATTGTATTCCAAAGATTTTGTAAAAGGTTTCCCCCTACCGATCCGATGGGCATAGATACTGAGCCTTGCCCGGGGTTCCATTGGCTATGGAATGGGTTGCCCCCGGTCGGAATCCTTAATGAGGGAACTGATCCCTGCCATGGATTCCAAAGTCCTTATGAGGAAGGAATTTATGATTTTTCCCCCTGTGTAGAAATAGTACCTTGCATAGAATTTTTTTGTCCATAACCGGGGTTTCCCCCGACCAAGATGGAAGTTGATGAGAATGCATTGTTACCAAACACATTAAACAAAGAGAATGGTATTGAACCTACCGACATGTTATAAGAAGGAATTCGTTGACTACCTACTCCAAATGAACTATAGTTTATGTTCAACCCGACGGAGTGTTGGTGAGCACCGCCAAGTGAAGGGGATGAAGGAGGTATATGACCCCCTCCGTAAGGGAAAGTATTATAGGGAGCTGAAATGCCCCTCATAGTTCCTTGCAGGGGAGCATTCGAGCTCCCTGTCCCTAGACCTAAAGTATGTAGAGTGGAGTAGGAAAGGACAAAGTGTTGGAAGATTGGTTGTTGTCATTGATGTCAACCCTAGTCATGGGTTTTGGACCAGAAGATTGATGAAGTTATTTGGACATGAAGGAAAATGAAAATTAAGATACAACATCCATGGATGGATAGTATACATCATGCTCTTTCCGATGTTATGTGGCACGTCACGTGGATCCTCATGGTTGAGGAGAAATGAATTTTTGAAGATGACAAAGTGAATTGTACATGTAGGCCCTGAAGACAATTAAAGAAAAGAATTACAAAA
>JZKD02S2403607.1:42203-54725 GCA_000966675.3 Picea glauca | reverse complement strand
GGTTTAAGTATAAGTTGAAAAAGGTTTTAAATTGTACTTGATACTGATTCACTCCCCTCTCAGTATCAACACAAAGTTCATATCGAATCCAGGCATCCCATATGAGAACGGAGGCCCTATTGCGCTCTAGGTGAAAGGAGCAGTGATATTCACCATAGATGGAATCAGAACATTTCCCGAGGCAGAGGCAGTCGAGAACATAGTGGTACAGACTGGAAAAAATTGGTTAGGAGGCAAAAAAACCCCTGTAGTGAAAGTCATAGACAGAATATGAGAATTCCCTGAAGAAGTAGCAACATTTGTCTCCATCGTTGCTTGTGACACTACCTGATTCTCGTAAAGTTTAACCTGTACAATGATGGGCACCGATAGATCAGTAATCAGAGGGTTATATGGACCAAGAGATTCCTCTATGAGGTAGGAAATGGTTGGTTCCTCTGGAATCAAATGTTCTCCTCTTAGAGATGGGTCGGGCTTAGTTTCTTGTGGCTCAGTCGCCTCAAAAGACCCTTTCTAGTCTAGTATTTTCCTTAGCGATGGCAGGGGTGGCTCTAGATTAACCAGTAGTAGGATAAGAAGCCTTCGTGATCGATGGAGCTCCTGATCCTCCATGGTGTGAGAAGATCAATGAAACAATAGGGCTTTCTATCAACGTTAAATACCATCACACACTATAAAAAGATCCTATAAGATAAGACAAGAAGATCACTGGCTAGTTGGAAGAACAGTTACACCAGCCAACACTAGAGAAACTTACCGATGCAAGTGAAAATCAAATACGGAAGCACCCTCTGGGTATACTCTGTAAATCATGTCCCGATGTCTACCCTAGGTACCGTGGTATACCCCCACAGTCACCTATGTAAGTCACGAAGATAAAGGCAACTAGGTTGCCAGCACGTGAATAGTCGCCAGGAGGGTACAGTCGATAGTCAGGTGGATCGCAATGAGCATGGTATCAAGCTCAAAAACTATCAAGGTTATCAAAAGCAAGTGTTCTGAAAGACAACTAAGTACCTCAAATATATTCGAGACCCATGAAGCTCCGTGGAAAATGTGATCAACGAAATCCCAAGATAAGCCCTCTATATGTATTCCCCACTACGCTTGGTCTGGCTTTGGAGGGGTTATCTCCACTACCTTTCCGCACACGACCTCATGTTTAGCCCCTATGTTAGAGGGTAAATTTCATGGTTATTGGACTTTCAAGGACTCCCTAACACGGGCTCTTATGTTTTTTTTTGTAGCCTTGAAGAGTTTCCTCTCTAATCCTAAATCAAGGCTCTAGCCTAGACTAAATTGATGGACCCTACAAACACAAAGTCTAATAAATTTTAATTAAGCGTTAATTTTAGTGGTTGTCTTAAGTCAAAGGGAACGAAAGTGAAACTAGTGATGTTCTTTAAGAGACAAAAGAGAAGAGAATAAGATGAAACTAAAAACAAACTACTTCTTCTTCACAAATAAAGATTTGCCAATTTAAACTCTTTAACCAAACTTTTTCGTAACTACTTCTCTAAGATCTTTAAAAAGAAAAACTTAAAACAAGATTTTGCTCAACTACAAGCTACTTAATGTCCTAAGCTTTCAAATAAAGAACTTAAGAAAAATTTCTTTTTCCTTGGTAAATAAAGCAACTAACCTGAACTACTTTTACCAAACAAATAAATGAATTTTTTTTTATTATTTTATGCTTCAAAACAAGAAATTTGAAAAATGAATTATTTTCTCTTCTTCTAAAGAAAAAAAGCGAAAATGATGACAAATTAAGACCAAGAAATAACTTATGGCCCATCGTATATCACATGGATTCACTGACAATACCAAGCAAGCAAATCAAAAAAGACTCACAAACTTGTCTAAAAACCCTAATAAAGAAAACAAAAGAAATCTTTGATAAAAAGAAAGCTATGTCGAGGTTAGACCTAGGCTACAGACTGTTATAACAGAGACCAGGGCTAGATCAAGAAAACCCTTGAGAAGTGTGACTTCTGACAGGGAAGAGGATGGCTACCTCTTCTTTAAAAAAACAATTCTCAACACATGAACGCTACTGACACTTCAACATCATGTGTATGTACGCGGGTTTTCCAAAGGCAAGGCGTGTATGTACGAGTGTAGGCCCACTATAGGCCACATACACCTCTGTAACTTCTCAAAAAAATAAAAACCAACAGTCAAGCAAAGGCAAGGAGTCTAGTATGGAAGACCAGAATCCCTTAAAAACACATAAGCTTATAGAAACTCAAAAAATAGTAAATAAAATGATTCAAAACACCCAAAAAGAATATCCCCAAAAACCCTAGAGGTCTCCCCAGTATGGTCGCCAATTCTGCTATAGCAGGAAAAACCCTCTACAGACTACACCAGGGTTCTTAAGTGTAGGCAGAGCTAACCATCTAAAGTCTCCTACTTTTAACAACTATCCTGACATTACCCCACAATCATACATAAAAGACAAAATATAGGGATCCGGTAAGCATACCTTAAACTCCGCATTCGGTGTCCATCCCCTTGCGCTTAACTGTTTCTCAATTCCAGATATCCTCCCAAGGACAACCTTCATTCACCAAAAGACAAACAAGAAACTACAAGAATGCATTATATGTATAGATTAGTGTGTTAGACATCATAACAAAAGTGTAAACAGATCATAAATATTTAAGACATCATTTGGTGGGAGGGAAAAAGTATTTATTTATATTAATCTCACAAAAGTCGTTTACAATATGAGACCAACAACTGTTCCTCGAACTCGGTCCTGGGCTCCTCTTCACCATGCACCAACTTCTCCCACATATTCTTCTCCTCTTCAGTTCTCTCTAAGGAAATGGCAAGGGTTTTCAATAGAAGAAAGAATTATGGCTCAAACTCACAATGTGGTTGCAAATTATTGGGGCAAAGGGGGAATACTAAAATGGGGAGAGTTTGTATGCTCTCGTTCTTATTTTTTGGAATGGGACCCCAACACCTTATTTTATAGGCCAAAAAGATAGTAACGGTTGGGGTGACTGGCTATGGGCAGTGGGACCCCAACACCTTATTTTATAGGCCAAAAAGATAGTAACGGTTGGGGTGACTGGCTATGGGCAGTCAAATGGTTAGGTAATGGCCCAAAAACCCATATCCCTTTGCAATTTTCATTTTTTCGTTCTTTTTGTGAGTATATGTGGGTTGTAGTGGTGCAACAAGCATGTGTATGTGGGCAGTAGTGGTGCAGGACACGTACACCTTCAAAAAAATGTTTTTTTAGAAGAGTTGTTTAGTGATGTCTTGGAAAAGGTAGCAAGTAAGATGGCTTGATTCCAGGTATGCATGTCTACTGAAATTTAGGGTTATAACACAATGACAACTTTCTTCTTGCTCGACTAATAGATAGGCCCAAAACCAAGATTGAGTGAGTAACCAGATGTGGAATTATGATCAGTGCTATCGCAAGCCCAATCAGAATCAGTAAACTCGATGAGATATAATGTAGAGTCTGCTACATAATGAATCCCAAAGGTGATGGTTCCCTAAACGTATTGAAGGATATTTTGTGTCTTTCCAATGTAGCTCATGCGGTTCCTACATGAACCTAGAAACTGCACCAACTGCATATGAGAGGTATGGTCTGGAGTGTGTGAGATACAACAAGCTCCCCACTAGTTGGTTGTACAGTGTGTTTTCAACTAGTGGAGTCTCTCCTCCATCCTCAAATTTGACTCCTGATAGGAAAGGAGTCGAAGCAGACTTGCAGTCTGTCATGTGAAATCTCTCAAGGAGATCTCGTGCATACTTGGCCTGAGACAGTTTGATTCCTGATGCATCCTGACTAATCTCGAGTACAAGGAATAAGTGTAGTGGACCCATTTCCATCATAAAAAACATGTCATGTAGAATCCTCTTAACTGCAACAATCGTTGAATTTGATCACCCGGTGATCAACAAATGATCGACATATAGAACTAAAATTAGAATTGAATCAGTCGTCCTGAGCATGTAGACATTTGAGTCTAATTTACAACGTAAAAAGTTTTATGACAACAGGCAGGAGTCCATCTTGGCATACCATGCCCTTGGATCCTTCTTGAGGCCATAAAGTGACTTCTTTAGTCGATAGACCAAAGATGAGTCTTGCATAAATCCCTGGGGATGCTCCATGTAGATCTCCTCAGAGATATCACCATGGATAAATGCATTCTTCACATCCATATGATGGACTTCCCATCCCTTGGCTACTGCAATGGAAAGTTCCAAACGTATGGAATCCATCTTCACTACTAGAGAGAAGTTATCATCATAGTCAATACCATGAACCTGTTAGAGATATTTCTTGTAAGGGGGTCAAAATGCAAAAGAATGGGTCAAAAACCCACTTGTCCTAAGCCCGGGTGCTAATGCGCCCAAGATTAATCGAAAAGCAAGTCTGGACGGCTAACATCACGACGCTCGGATCAATGGCGCAGGTGCGATTCCGGACCCCCCTCGGCCTTTCTACCTTTAAGCGGGGGGGGTCCGGGAATCTAGGGCACACCTCTTCGACGACCTAGATCAGCGCGCTCGGATCAACGACGATGAAGGCAATTCTGGACCCCCCTGCCTTTCTACCTTTAAGCAGAGGGGGGGGGGGGTCCGGAATCGGATTTGCAGCTTTCCAATGGCTGAGATCTTAGCGCCTGGATCGACGGCGCTCACATGATCCACATCATCCTCAGCCGCTCTATGTTTAAGCGCATGTGGGCCCTTCTCCCGTCGCATCACCTTCCAACCACCGTTCTCCTGCCGCCATGTGTCATCCATCTATCTCTCCTTTATGGTCTGCGTGGTCTTCCTCCCTTCTCATCATCCACACACCATCTGCCATGCATTTCCTTCCCTCCACGTCAGCCTCCCCCTAAAATGTGTCCATCACACCTATCTTTCCACCTCCTTCACTTATTGCATTTTTCTATGTGTCCCCCTTGCAATCTCTCTCTCTCCCCGCCATCGTAGCCCCATCACTTCGTTCCCGTGTCCCACCTTCTACGTTGTTCACCCTACATATCCTTTGAGCCGGTCGGTTATTCCAGGTGGCTGCATGGGAGGCCCTCCACGTCCAGAAGGTGTCGAGTTGGCTGGGCCATCCTCAATCCTGATGTTGCAGTTATTGAAGTGATTGGTGGTGGTTAGATATATCCTCGGCCATAATGGGGAAGCACGGCCATGAATTTAAGGCACGTCATTTCGCCGTTGGAACTGTCAAATAATTAAGATTGCATCTGACATAAGTTGCATGATCTTTCAGATGTTGATTGTCAGAAGCCATGCAGACGCAAAGCTTTCAATACAGTGTCTTGATTTCGTTGTTGTTGTTGTTTTGATTATATGTAGGCATTTTCGCCATTTTGGTATCCATCGATGGTTGAGCTGAGCTCCCGGTTGTAAATATTTAATGAAGCACTGATACTCTAGTTATGTATGCACTTTTGAGACTTCTTGCCTGATGAATGCCAGTTTCTTTTACGTCTCTATTACACTGTGTTAGAAACGCTCGGAATTGGAGGATCCAGTCGAGCCAGAGATGTTATAGGATGATGTTGGTAATATCAATGTAATAGTTATGATGTTTCTAGCCATCTCTTGTGATTTTCTCAACGCTGAGTGACTTGGAATTGGAGGATCTAGTCAAGCCCTCCTTGGTTTCTTGAGACCCTGAACCAAGTGGATCTTGCATTCAACGTCTTTCTTCTACAAGTGGTCGTAAGCCTGTTGCCCAAAGGTGCTTGTTCATTTTCCTCACTAAGTCTTCCACCTACTCACCCTTTTATCAACCCACTGGTTGAAGTTGGATCAAGACCTCCTTTGTCACCATATATACCAGACTCAGTCCCCGAGTTAGAGTGATATCTCCTCGATTTTTCCTCCATTTGATCACCCCTTTAAAACAAATTGTGACATTAAATTGATGGGCGTCAGGCTCTGCTCCTGCAAGAAATCCAGTAGTGAATTTCGTCGCCAACATTTCTGGCACCGTTGCCGGGGACGAAGTTGAACATTTTCCTCGGGATTGAACGACAAAGATCAACTGATTCTAAAGGTGCATCGGATATCAGAACTCGAAGATTCTATTGTGCACCTGGTGACTCCATTGTGACGACTCCACTGGGAAGAACCTTCTCTATCAACTGTGGCTTCGAGAGGCAGACACATGAGGTCTAACCCACACTTGCCTTTAGCTACACCAGAAGCTGACACGAAAGCAGTGCGCAGGAAGGGAAAGAGATCTGCAAAGGAAGTTTCCGTCAATGAAACAGGTAATATGCCCTCCCCTTCTGTAAGAACTCCATTTTCTTATTCGCAGCTTCCTAGTCGTCCTTCTTCCGAAGTCCCCCATTATCTAAATTTCGGGAGTGTTCCTGCTGAGTTTTCTCCTCCTGGTCTAGTATCAGAAAGAGAAATCCTTGTCACTCCCTCCTCCCTGGAGGTCTTGCCTCATCACAGACCTCTAGTTTCCGAAGGTTTCACCATCCCTCCTTTTGATGTTACTTCTGCACAGAGAGAAACATCTGCACACTCAGGTCCCTTGGCTTTCTCTCTGTTTTCTCCATTGTCTCCTCCAAGAATCTCTATTCCGACATCTCCTGTCCATACTCCTTCTCCTCCGAGTTCTCCTCTACCTAATATCCCTATGGATGGTACTAATCCCCCTCAGAACAGAATGGATGCCATAGTTTCTTCCAGATATGCTCCTTTGATTCTACCCCAGCCTCTGAACCCTCTCCCTGCTGGAGATTATTTGAAATATATGCCCAAGTTCAGTGGTGAGGGATATGTAACTGCTGAAGAGCACCTAGCTTCCTTTTACAGCTATGCAGACAACTTGAATATCGAGAGTGAAGATGTATGGATGAGAGTCTTTGTCCAGAGCCTTGATGGGGAGGTGAGGAAATGGTTCCGAGGACTGGCCCCTGGATCTATTGCTGGCATTGAAGCCTTCGATAACGTTTTCCTGAGGCAGTGGGGAGATAGAAAAGATTATATGTATTACATGACTGAGTTTGGGTCTCTGAGGAAGATGGAAGGGGAGTCTATCTCAAACTTCTCCAAAATATTTAATAAGATGTACAACAAGATTCCTGCAGAGATTAAACCCTCAGAAGCCTCTACTCAAATTTCCTATGCTAGCGCATTTGACCCTGATTTCTATCTCGTGTTAAGAGAAAGAAGAGCCACCTCTTTATCTCAGATGCAAGATGCAGCTATAGAAGTGGAATCCAACATATTGGAAGCCAACAGACTGAGAAGCCAGGCCGACACAGACAGAAGAAAGGAAAAGTCGGAAGCCTCAACTTCCGGCCCATCACTGTCCCACCCTCAAGTAAATGAGATGACCTGAGTTATGAACCTCCTTAAAGAAGAGGTGGAGAGGTTGAAGGTGGAGAGAAAACAAATAAACAAGGGCTCTTAGAGCACCAAGAATAGGGTAGGTTTCAGAAGGCCAAATAATTTCGCTCCTCCAGCTATGCACAGAGAGAAGGAAAGAGACAAAGACGACCAAAAAATTCAGGCTCCCTTCCAGAACAATTTTGTGGTTGATGAAGAAGAAGGGGAAGCAGAAGAGAATGAGCCTAAAATCCACAGTGTAGAAGTCACTCCCCCTTTCCCTCATCTGACCCAATAAGCATATGAAGAATCTCTCATGGATGGTCAGCTGAACGAATTGAGCAAAGGAGACAAAGCTAGCGGCAGCCGAGGCAGGTACAACTTGAGGTCTGACAAAAGGGCAGCAGTACCTGACGTTCCTGAGCCATCCAATAGAACAGAGAAACCTTCTAATGAAGTAGCAGACAGAGGTAAGAAGGCCCAACCTCTCTACCCCATTGTCCATAATCATGTTCCTAAAATTAGAGAAATCCCAAAGCCTATGTCTTCTTTCAATTTCGAACATGAGATTCAGAAAATTAGAATTCCTATGCCACTCACTGAGTTAATTAAACATGGGGAATTCAAAAAACACTTCTCTGAACTGTTGAAATCCGAAGCCTCATACCCTCTCACATACTCCATAAACCTCCAAGATGAAAGGCATGCAGTTGTCCTAGGTCCCATGGTAGAAGACAAAGATGATTCATCCCCTCCCTTCTACACCTCCCTGAACATACATGACAAGGTACTGCATAATTGCCTTATGGATTCAGGGGCTTCCCACAACCTCATGGCCAAAGCTGTCATGGAAGAATTAGGACTTGAAGTCACCCGAGCCTATCATGACCTCTATTCTTTTGACTCCAGGAGGGTCCAGCGTTTGGGAGTGATTAAGGACCTAGTAGTCTCTTTGTTTCAGCTGCCCATGAAGAGTATGGTCATGGATATTGTGGTAGTCGATGTCCCCCCTAAGTTTGGCATGCTGTTGTCAAGATCCTGGATAAAGAGACTGGGGGGAACCTTGCAGATGGACCTCACATATGCCACCATTCCAGTCTTTGGAGGGGAACATAGGAGACTGTACAGAGAATCCCAGCTAGCATACATTGTCAGTGACGAGGCCAACCCTACCAATCATCCCATCTATGCCTTGGAAACTAATTTAGGCTCCAGTTTACTACAGCTCACCCACACCCCTGAAGATTCCTTGCAGATCAGAAAGCAGCCCATTCTTAATCAAGAAGCCCCCCCTCCAACTTCCTCTGTTTGGAAGATGTTCTTTGATGGAGCTTCCTCCAGTATGGGTGCAGGTGTCGGAGTGATATTTATATCACCTTGTCATGAGACCATCTCTCTGTCATACAAGCTAGAATTCGAGGTCACCAATAATGTGGCAGAGTATGAAGCTCTGGTTATGGGATTGAGAGTTTCCAAAGAAATGGGAATCAAGGAGATGGCTGTGTTTGGGGATGCAGAACTGATTGTCCAGCAGGTCAAAAATGTCTATCAGACTAAGCATCCTCAACTCAGGAATTACAGAAACGAGGTATGGGATCTGGTCGATGATTCCTTCCTGGCTTTTAACATTCCCTACATTCCAAGGGAGGAAAATGCCTCGGTCGACTGTTTAGCTTTCACAGCTAGTGTGCTCGAAGTTCCCACATCGCCCACTGTCGGGTCTGACGTTGAAATAAAATACAAACCTTCTATACCAGACAATATCAAACACTGAAAGGTGTTTGAATATGATCAAGAAATTGAGAAATTTCTCCAGTCCATTGATGACTTTTCCACAATGCACATAGATGAGAATTTTGAAGAGGAAGATGACCATCACCCTGGGGAATTTGTGAATAGAATTGTTGATCACCGGATCATTCAGCTACCGAGAAATCACATTCCGAGAGGACTGATCCCATTAGAAATATTGTTCGACAGGAATGATGTGGTAGTAAAAGGCAAGGTTTAAGGTGATGATGATGACACAGCTGAATGCAACATAGGCACACCTGAGGAGCCAAAGTTTGTCAAGCTGTCAAGAAGTTTGACCGAGGGGCAGAGGATCAAATATATCAAGTTGCTGAAGGATTTTGATGATGTGTTTGCATGGACCTACAAAGACCTCAAAACATATGACACATCAGTCATCGAGCACAAGATCCCACTAAAAGAGGAAGCTAAGACATTCAAGCAAAAGCTGAGACAGATAAATCCCATGTTGCTGCCTGTCATGGAGAAAGAGGTAAAGAAGCTACTAGATGCCCAGATCATTGTCCCCTTGAGGTATTCTAAATGGGTGGCCAATTTGGTCCCAATGAGAAAGAAAAGTGGAGAAATCAGACTCTGTGTCGATTTCAAGAACCTAAACAGAAGTTCTAGGAAGGACAATTATCCCCTGCCCAAAATGGAACACATTTTACAGAGGGTCACTAGCGCATCCAGGATGTCCATGATTGATGGTTTCTCTAGATATAATCAGATATCAGTCATGCCCGAGGACAGAGAAAAAACATCCTTCATCACTCCTTGAGGCACATTCATGTATGCCAAAATGCCTTTTGGACTGATGAATGCAGGAGCAACGTTTCAGCGAGCCATGGACATAGCCTTCATTGGGGATAAGGACCAGTTCATGGTGATATATCTGGATGACATCACAGTCTTCTCTAAGACTGATAAAGAGCACTACTGCCACTTAAAGAGGGTTTTCCTGAAGTGTCGGAGGTATGGCCTATCTTTAAACCCCAAGAAATCATTGTTTGCTATGAAAGAGGGGAAGCTGTTAGGTCACATAGTGTCAGCAGAGGGAGTAAGGATTGACCCAGGTAGGGTGGAAGCGATTCAGGCCCTGTCACTTCCCCGGTCTAAGAAAGAAGTTCAGGCATTTTTGGGGAAGGTCAACTTTCTGAGGAGGTTCGTCTCGAACGTCGCCGAGCTGATGAAACACATTACAGCCATGCTCAGGAAGGGCCATGAAATAAAGTGGACTACTGAGTCCAGGGGATCTTTTGCCCAGATAAAGAAAGCATTGACTAAGGCACCTGTGCTAATCAGTCTCGATTATTCTAAGGATTTCCTGATTTTCTCATTTGCTTCTGATGACTCAATAGCAGCAGTTCTATTGCAGAGAAACGTTCAAGGGCGAGAGCATCCCATTGCCTTCTTCAGCAAGGGATTGAGAGATGTTGAACTCAGATATGAGATCATGGAAAAGAAGGCCTATGCATTGGTGAAGGCTCTCAAAGATTTCAGAATCTACGTTCTGCACTCAAAAATCACTGCATATGTCCCTTCAACTTCTATGAAGGACATCCTTATACAGCCCGACATAGACGGGAGAAGGGGCAAATGGATAGCTAAGATCCTTGAATTTGACCTGGAAATTAAGCCCACCAAACTGATAAAGGGGCAAGGTTTGGCCAATTTGTTGGCTAAATCCAATTACAAATCCCTGGAGATTAACTGCATCAATGAGCAGGCTGAGTCATCCAGCAGTAATTCCCAAGTCACCATACCACTAACAGCATGTCCCTGGTACAGGGACATCTTGTACTTTCTGCAGGAATTAAAGCCCCCTGACGGACTGGGAAAGAGTAGGGCCAGAGATTTAAAGCTCAAAGTGGTCAAATACTGCATTATTGACCGAGCCTTGTATTGGAGAGACCCTCTGGGGATATTATTAAGATGTCTGGACCCGTTGCAAGCCCAGAAGGTGATGCTCGATTTTCATAGCAGTCTCTGCGGGGGTCATCATTTTTGGAAAACCACAACCCACAAAATCCTCCGGGCTGGGTATTACTAGCCTACTCTGTTTACTGATGTCTACAGGAGAGTCAGGGCTTGCATCAAATGCCAGAAATTCTCAGGTAAACAACAACTCAAATCTTTGCCATTAAAGCCTGTAGTAGTTTCGGCACCCTTTCAGCTGTGGGTATTGGATTTCATCGGAGAGATCCATCCTCCCTCAAGTGGCCAGCATAGATGGATCCTCACTGCAACTGATTATTTCACCAAGTGGATAGAGGCGGTCCCCACCAAGAGCACTTCTCACAAAGTAATCATCAGCCTATTGGAAGACATCATAGCCAGATTTGGCTGCCCAAACAGAATTGTCACTAACAATGCCTCCCACTTCAGGTCTGAGCCTCTGATCAAATTTTGTGAACAATTTGGGATTTCATTGGTTCACTCTACTCCATACTATCCTCAAGGAAACGGACTGGCAGAGTCCTCCAATAAAAGCCTGATCAAGCTTATCAAAAAGTTATTGGAGGACAATCAGAAGGCCTGGGACTCAAATCTCAAATTTTCTCTCTGGGCCGATCGGGTGACAACTAAGAAGTCCCTGGGTCTCTCTCCTTTCCAACTTTTTTACGGAATAGAGGCCATTTTTCCCACTCAGCTTGCCTTACCTGTGGCAAATTTCCTCCAGGTCCTTGAAGGAGAACCTAATTGTATACTCAGAAGGATTCATCAGATGGTGGAAGTGCAGCAGATTAGAGAACAGGTCATGGACAGAGCCTACAATCGTCAGCAGAAGATCAAGCAGGCTTTTGACAGGAAGAATAAGAAGAAGGAATTTGAGCAGGGTGATCTAGTGCTCAAATGGGATGCACCCAGGCAGGAAAAGGGCAAACACAGTAAATTTGATGCCCTCGCCTTTCAAGATCCTTGAAGTATGTTCAAACAACACTTATAGGTTGCAGGATCTGGAAGGCAATGAAGTTTTTGGCAGCCTAGTAAATGGGCATTTCTTGAAAAGGTGTTTTTTGTGAGCCACAGTTGGCTCTTTTTGTTTCGTTTTGTACATATTGTTTCTGGTTTTTTTTTTCGGACTAATAAATGACTCCACAACCCAACAACAAAGGCACTGGATCTGCAAAAGAGTTCTTAGAGCATCACAAGGATGACTCTATCCCCCATGGAGCCAGATGTTAGAGATATTTCTTGTAAGGGGGTCAGAATGCAAAAGAATGGGTCAAAAACCCACTTGTCCTAAGCCCGGGTGCTAATGCACCCAAGATTAATCGAAAAGAAAGTCTGCACGGCTAAGATCGCGACACCCAGATCAACGGTGTAGGTGTGATTTTGGACCCCCCCCACCCACCTTTCTACCTTTAAGTGGGGGAGGGGGGG
>JZKD02S2403607.1:12642-24089 GCA_000966675.3 Picea glauca | reverse complement strand
TCGTATATCATTTATGTGTATTGTGAAGATTATGCTGGATATTTTACTGTTATTCTGTTATTTCTAGCATTTCGTTCCTGTTCTGCATATTTTATATATCTGGTATCTTGCACCCCCCCCCCCCCAGCCACGCTGAAAAACCCCATTCCACACCAAGGTGTGATGAACACCCAACAAGTATGCAGCCTACCCCACCACAGTTGGGACAGTATCTCAATCCAAACAATGCCACAGATCGTGCTATCCTCCTCACTAGTGAGGAAGAAATGCTTCTCCAAACACGTAGTCATCAATACCTTGCACCTACTAAGTCTCCTCCCATTCCCCCAGAAATAATCCCAACACCAACGGGACCCCCGTTGGTGATTCCTCGCCCTAATGCAGAACCACCTCTTCACATCCCTCACATCTCATTGCGTAGGAATGTCCACAACCCACAGGCTAGGACGTCTCATAATTACAATTTGGTTGATGACTTGGCATAGTCCTCGACTTCCATGTCAGTCTTAGAAGTCCTTCAAACTTGTCCCACTTAATGAAAATCATTACTTTCTGCCTTGGGGGCATTCGACCCCATAGATACTCGACTCATCACATTTGATCTTGACAGCGGAGAACCTCGCCTCCCCGCTCTAATCACTTTTCAAATTCCAGTAAAAATTCGGAACATTACAGTTCATCGGTGCATCATCGATGAAGGAGCATCCACATGCATCATGTCTAAGTCTGTATGGAAGAAACTTGGTTCCCCCGAACTCATCCCATCTACCATTACCTTAAGAGCTTATGACAGACGACCATCATCTCCTGAAGGGCTCTTCCAAAATGTCCTTGTAGAACTTGGGGGAAAGACTATCCTCATCCACATTGAAGTTATCGATGCCCCACTCAATTACAATATCTTGTTCGGTCATAGCTACATGTACACTATGAAGGCATTTGCCTCGTCCATCTTTCGAACCATGATGTTCCACCACAATGGGAAGATCATCACAATTGACCAAGTTTCAGATTACGAGCCTAACCCTTCTGCCAACATTGATAACATTCTCCCCCTCGTCCAAACTCATCCTGAAATGTACCCACTCATTGAAATGGGTCCTAGGATTTTCAAAGAGCCATGATTGTTAGGCACTTACCATGGCACACCACTTCTCCTTCATCCTTCCAATCAAGTATGCATCGTATCATCCAACGGAACTGACATAGAGGATACCCTTCCTCCTAGGGAGGCTTCTATCATATCTGACATCCCACTAATCATAGAGCTCCCGCCTCATGAGCCTCCTACAAACTCGTCGACTCCACCAGTTCACAATTTCTCCTCTCCCCAAGGCCATATCCCATTTTGGGAGGCAATTCCCCAAGCCATTACTCAAATCCCCTTCTTTTACCCTCCACCAGGCGTACAAGATTTCCAAGTAGCCGCAATGCTTACCCTCCCTAATATGGTGTTGGAAATTCCAGTTTGGTATTTACATCCACCAGAGATGGTCCCTCAACCATCCCTTCCTCCCCAAACGGAAGGAATCCCAATGACGATTCCCATACTCACTCCCACCATACCCTCTACACCCCCACTCACTAACCTCCCTACCATAGTTGGGGGCAGGCAAACGAATAAGGAGCCCACAACTCCACTTCTCCCGTGCGTACAACCTCCTTGCACACTATGTGAGAAAGATGGACACCCAACCAACAAATGCCCATCTTTACCCGAGTTACGTAACCTAATTCAACCCAATCAAACACCTTCACCACTCACCACTGTAACAAGTACCGTCGCTATCTCCCCGAACACAAGTAGAAGAGGACTACAAGCCAAATTTGCTTGTGCCATATGTTCAGAATATGGCCATTATACACACCATTGCTCAATGCTACCTCAGTTTTGACAGACGTTAGTCGCAGTACACTAAAGCTTCCAGCAGGAACATCATCCAGTTACGTAATCCCCACCAAATATCACTAACATCCATTATGTCATGACTTCAGTCAATGAATGTATGCGATGCCCTTTCTCTTTATGTAAATCCTTATATCATTTTACATATAAATGTCCTATGATCATTGCATACAGGAAACACCAGATGTCCCTGATTCAAACCCCTACACCCCCTACAGAATCGATGGTTGACCTTACCTCACCACTCAAGATTTTTCATATCATTTCTCCTGAACCAGAGGAACTCCCTATTCCTCGATGGTTCTTGGATGACTTATCTGACAATTTATCCCCAAATCCCCCCAACTTACCGCCCGGTCATCCATAATGTCAGTAAAACTAGGATGGCATTATGGACCCACCGTCCATATCTAATCCCTTTTTCCCACTTTCATTTTTTAGTACAGAATCCCACAAGCTCCGCTTTTTGACCCATCTTTAGCCACGGGATCAACATCCCATCATCTACATCCAAACAGTCCTCGAGCCATTTTTTATCCTTAGCCCCTGGGATGCCATTTTTTTCACACCCCGTCCAGGTACGCATGCTCATATTCAAAATTATCAAATAAATTCTTGTATGTTCGATTCTCTTAAGATATTGTTCACGTCAGGTATTTGGTTTTCATGTGTGCAAGTACTTGTTCATCATACATCCATGCAACCCCTTCAGGTATATAATCAATACTGGCATGTAATTGTTCCCTCTGAATCTCGATTGCATCTCCAATGACACCCTCTGAAATTTGCCTTTAGGATCCCCATCTCCGGATCTACAATACCGACACCTCCATTGCATTTTAGGTATTGTTACCCGGTAGCACTCTCCCCTACATGAGTTCTCCCATTCATAGCACCCTTCGGCACTTTGAAACTCATTTTTTTTTTCAACCCTTTAGGGATGGGAGTCTCAATAGTCTTACATCATGTCGTGAATCAGCCACATACTCCTTCTCCTCATTTTTCTAACTTTCCCAAATGGACTCCCAGATTATCTCTTCAAGGTTCTATTTTGACTGCACCTCCGTAGTATCATTAACCCTCCATTTCTTCCACAATTAGTTTTCCCATCTGCAAATTTCCCTCCATTTTATCTACCTCATACAGAAACCCACCCATGGGGCCCCCAAACTCCACCAGTTCTCCAAGCAAATTGTGCCCTCACCAGCCCAACCATATTACATTGGGGCACCCATTTCTGTATTTGTACACTCATCCCAAATTATTCTTTACTCATTTGATAAAATTGTAAAAAGCCTTTGTTTCCCACATTTACATATCTTTTTGTCATCACCTTTGGCGACCTTCTTCCCTTTTTTGGCAAATGCAACCCATGTCGCCCTTAGTTGGGGCACTCCTTATCATCTACCCTTGTTAACATTGTCCATATACTCTTATTATCCCACAGGCCACTTACCTTTTCCCTCTAAGTTTGTTCACTTTGTCCCACCTTTGGCACAACTTATCCCACGTCTTGTTATCCCCCTGACACTCGACCTTGTTCACCGGTTGTGGCCACTTATACTTCGCATATACCCCCAACCAAAGGCAGTCTTGAATCTCCACACATCTTGACTTCATCCATGTACCTCCTCCACTCCTCACCTCACCTAGTATATTTCACAAAGCCCTATGCTTCTTGGATTTGTGTCTCCCTTTTTGTCAACATCAACACAGTTTCTAGAAGGGCAACAATATATTGACTCTCATTGCCTTTCCAATGAGAGGTCTCAGACGACATAGGAAGAACCACCATTTCTCCCTACTGTCATTGACCCCCATAACATTCAACTTCAACACTTTCTCATGTTATGGGGGGTCTTACTTTGCGACTATTGTAGTTATTTCTTATATTTTTCGAAGACCTCTAAACTTGGTTGGGCTATCAATGCCTACAGAATCCATGATACTTATTACAGGTGTCACTGCCTACTGTTCAAAATATGTTCCTCCACAGAATTGTCTTCTGCCTTTATCACAATCACCCCTGAGGGCGCTGTAGTTTTCTACATCAACACACAATTTCAGTTACTATACAAACACCATTCTTTTTTGAGTTACATGACACGAGCATGAGGCATGCCCGCCTTGTTTGTACACAGTTTATTTTTACACACCTTATGGAAGGTTGGGTCCTACAGGTTCCCTTCTTCATCCAATGAGGTCACTCTTGATACTGTCACTATCACTCTCTCTTACAACGACACTCTCTGTAGAAGAAACATTAATGAATTTCGGCTATATGTATGCTCCTAACCTCATCCCCCGGGGGGCATCTGTTATCACTGAAATTTCGTCCACAGATGGTTACAAGAATCCAACATCATCAAACAGTTATGAGGTCACCCATGGACCAAAATTACCACAAAATCATTTCCAAAAGGTCCAAAACTATACAACCAGTGATAAAATTAAAGTGCGCTATGACTACACAGGGCGTGCACACATGCGCTATTCAGAAATGCAGGAAAAATGCACATGTGCATGATGCGGGAATATGGTCACTAAAAGATGCAGAAATCTAAGAATGACACATTTATGAGATTGTTCAGCCTCCCATCCACTTCTAGTTCATCTTCCAAGTTGATTTGACACCCAAATCTCGACTAAATTCGACTGGGTGGCTAGTCAAAGACCTAAAAATGCCCTAAATAGCCTCTTTTCACACTACAAGTTGGTTGCACAATACCTCAAAGAGGTGTTATAAAACAAGGCCATGGGTGCACTTCAATTTCAATGAATTCATTAACAAAGTTATGTTGCTTCTATTCTCTTGAGGAATCCTCTATTCTCATCAAGAGTATACTAGCACCATTACATTGGGCAATCCATCTCACCTCTTGAGTGGATTAGCTTGGGATTCGTTCACCATTTCATTCAAAGTTGTAAGAAGAGCTTAGTTGTGGGGGTCCAAGAGCCCTCCCTTGGAGGAAGAAGGGACCCATAGTCCTCTTTCTTCTTGGTGTTTTCTTTCACTAATATAATCCTTGCCATTGGTGACATGAGTCTTATTGGTTTTTTTGTTCTTATGTCCTTATGCTCAATAGTTTAGTTGTTCTTTTATTTCCTAGTTTAATTCTTAGTTTGTTTTTTTATATTTCTTTCTCTAACCCTTTCCTTTACAAATTTCCTTCTTATCTAACCCAACTAATCTTGTAATAACCTTTGTTTTTCTCACTTAGGTGACGAAAGAGGCACAACACCTTTGATTGTGCCCATGTTGATGAGCTTGGTTTGCTCTTGTGTCAGGGATTCGATAAAATCCTCAAGAGAAGGCATATTCTAGGTGGCTCCCAAGGTGAAGATGATAGTATGGAATGTGTATAAGAATACAAAGAATTCAGGACCAAGCTTGGAGAGAATGTTGAGAACCATTTGTTTCTCCTCCTTTGATTTATCAACCTCGCAAGCTTTGAGTTGCGACAGTAAATCCTTGCATTTTGTAAATAAATCTTGGATATTCTCGAATATTTTTAGATCCAATGTGAGCATATCGACCTCCATCATTTGTCCCTTCATATCATCCTATTTTCCAAAAATCCCTTCCAAGGTGGTCCAGGCTTCATTGGGAGTCTTACAAGAAGATATATGAAAAATGAGATCGGGAGAAATAACACTGCAAATTGTTTTTGAGTGCCTCATCCATGCGATTTAAGTACTTGTATTTTTCCATGGATGATGTCATTTATGTATCTGTATTCAAGGTTAACCTGTACAACCCTCTAGTTAGAAGATGTGTTGATATTTTCTCCTTCCATGCAAAATAGTTGTAAGGTGTAAGAATGAATTCTTTTTGGAAATCCATCTTTCCATTGTCTTCAATCTTTTGTACCTGCAAAAAAATTTGGTGTAGATTTTTCTTAGCAGTCCGTCAGATATGATACCATTTAAATGTGTTGAAACTACATGTAATATATCTAGATAAAAAATGATACACACATTTGCAGAGAGAATTGGAGAAAGAAGAAGAAGAAGAGAGAGAATGGAAGAATTCTCATTAACCGTTATGAATAATGAATAATTTACACATGATATACTCTGTATAACTCAATGAGTGCACACTGGAGGAGAACCAATGTGCCGTAGTGGTGGTATAGAGTGATCTAGACACACACCAACAATTACGGTAGTGAACTACCACCTAGTCTAGTCTCTCAGGCAGTTACGGTAGTGAACTGCCACCTAGTTTAGTTAACAAGTCAACTAGACTTCAATTAACTGATTGAACGGAGAGTAGTGAGGATTTAACTCAAGGATAATGTGCCAGTATGGTTATTATACCAAGGCAAGGTCGAATTATCATGGTGATGATCCCAATGTTGCATGGTGACAAAACCAATGCAGCATCTAAACTCAACTCAACTAGTCAAACTGAAGTGTCAACTGAGAGAGAATATTCTCTAGGTGGAATATTCTCCCCTAAAATATAGGAGACTAGATAATGAATAATTATGACTAATAAACAAGGAAAAACCTTAGAAAAATAAATATTACATGTGTGTGAAGTAACTCCAACATGGTATTTTGTAAAGATGCCCCCCCAGAGAAACAATGACACTACGGGGTCGAGACTCATAAACAACATGACGTTTCCACATATATGGTTGGCCCAAGAGAACATCACAAACATCTAGTGGGGAAACATCACATAATACCTCATCCTTGAAGGGCTGGATGCTGTATAAAAATCGACATTATTGGTTGAAACAAATATCTCGTCCTTGGCGAAGCCACCCGATGTTTTATGGTTGTGGGTGTGGTGTTTTCGACAATCCCAACTATTCGATGACATCTGCTGAGATTACATTCTTCTGGATTCCGCTATAAAAAATAAAATGCAGTGGGGTCCCCTTCACCCAAATCTGTGAATGCAAAAGGCACTCCCCCTCTTTAGGATCTGTTGGTTCTTCTGGTTGAATTTTTGCGGTTGCGAGAATAGAAGTGGGGTCTACGTCGATGATCTATCTTTTACCAGTATTTTCATAATCAGATTATGAATCAAGGTTTGAATCCTTTTCTTTGATATCAACCACCAATGACTATTTTGAGCGACATTCATATGTGTTGTGCTAGGGGATTTTGTGGAAATCGCACCATTTTCTAGTGTCCTTCTTTGTCTTCCCGTGACCCTTCTATTCCTGTGGCTTGGATTGGTTTTCTGGAGACTATTTGTTAGGTTTGTATTTATCATACTTTGGTCATTGCGGATTTGCAGACCCTAAATCCCATTTTTTTTGTGCTTAAATTTCTGCTCGATTTTAACAACATATTAATAAGCAGCACCAAGTGATGAGATGTCTAGAAAATCCATTTCAGCTTGGATGTATCTGTGTAGAGCCCCATGATATTTCAGAACCAAATGTCATTTGGAGTCTTTGATACCCATCTTGGTGTGCAATTTATGGAATGTATTGGTGAACTCTGGAACTACTTGGCCCCTCTCTTACCTCAGTGTGGTCCATCTGATATACTAGTCATCATAGTTTCCAATAGGATAATATAGATACCACTGATTTGGATTATTTTCAGCACAAAATGAGAGTGGCGATATAATAAATAAATGTACAGAGATATCATGGATATACAATAATATAACAGAAATATATCATATATGTAACCATAAACACAGAGATATAGTAATACACAATTTTCTATTAATGAGAGAAAATGTACAATGACTGTAAAAATACAGAGTGAAAGACTCGCTAGAATGGTGGAAGATTATCTATGAGAAGATATGTGATGGCTACTCACATTCACAAGAATATGATTGTAACAATGAGGCTCCAAATACATTTTTAACATAAGTAAAATACAAAACCCTAACCTTGGAAGATGAAAATCCAAAAGGTTTGCAGGCCCTGATGGGGGTAGTTGTTACATTAACTTCCTGGGAGAGTATTGTTTTCATACGATCTTTGTTTGAGATGCTCGATACATTGTTGGAAAGGTATAAACGAGAAGAACAATTTTTGACTAGCCCAAGTCAGTGTCTTTACCAGTCACCTGGGCCCCAAATCCAAAATAACATCATTTAAGGCCTCAAAATGGCCCTAGAAGTTTGGAACCCGAAAAACTGTCGAAAAACTGCCAAGATGGAAAACTATTTTTCAAGCCTGTGGAATAGTTGGGTGGACACCGATATCCACCTGGATCAATCCTCCCTCCTTCGGAAGCAATGATATCCATCGCGTTGAATTCCCGAGGGAGAGGGTAAAGAGATTGCGAAATCTAAATCTTGGTGAGTTGCTTGCCTTGCTTGAGACATCGCACTACTCGGTTTGAGGAAGGTTGTCACAAACCTGTTGTTGGCGGGGTTGAATCTGTTCAACCATTTAGGCTACCTAAGATGACTATGTGTAGAAGGAATATTTTTTTTTGTTGCAATCTTGTTGACCTGTTTCTATTGGACATAAGGTGCTTGGGTCGAGGCTATAGTGGTTGCAGTATCCTTATGTTCCCATTTTGAACCCATTGTGAAGAAGTTGAATTTTGTAGAATGAGATACTACCTTGCAACACTGTTTAGGTGGATTAGTAGTTGGAACTACCTCTGGTATTTTGTAGATATGACCCCTAGAGAAACAATGACACTGTGGGGTTGAGACTCATAAATAACATGGCGTTTCCAGATATATGGTTGACCCAAGAGAACATCACAGACATCCAGTGGGGAAACATCACATAATTTTTCACCCTTGAAGGTATCGATGATGTATGACAATCAAAGCTATTGTTTGACACAAATATCTCGTCCCTGGCGAAGCCACCCAATGTTGTATGGATGTGGGTGTGGTGTTGTCAACAATCCAAAATGTTTGATGACCTTTGTTGAGAGTAGGTTATTATCGCTTCCGCTATCAATAATAAAATGCAGCAGGGTCCCCTTCACCCACATCTATGAATAAAAAATGTTCTCCTCCTCTTCAGGATCTGTTGGTTCTTTTGGTTGCATTGTTACAGTTGCGACAATAGTAGTGGGGTCTACGTTGATGATATGTGTTTTACCAATATTTTCAGAATCAGATTCTAAATTAGGGTTCAAATCCTTGTCTTTGATATTGGCCACCAATGACTGTTCTGAGCAACCTTCATCGGTGTTGTGCCAAGGGATTTTGTGGAAATTGCACCATTTTCTGGTGTCCTGATTTCTCTTCCCATGACCCTATTGGAATATTGGTTGTTGTCATTGATGTCAACCCTAGTCATGGGTTTTGGACCACAAGATTGATGAAGGTATTTGGACATGAAGGAAAATGCACATACATATACAACACCCATGGATGGATAATATACATCATATTGTTTCTGGTGGTATGTGGCACGTCACGTGGATCCTCATGGTTGAGGAGAAATGAATTTTTGAAGATGAGAAAGTGAATTGAAGAAGGAAGTGTAGGCCCTGAAAATAATTAAAGAAACGAATTACAAAATAAGAAAGTGTCAGGTCGGCCCTAATGTTACAAGGAAGTGACATAAATGGTATAAACAAATATCATTATACATTCATTTTATACACAAGTTGAATTTCATAGGAAATCATAAGTAAAGAAGGTCGGATTTCAAGGGAGGATGAAGTCTTTTGGTGATGTGTTCTAAGGTATGTTATTATCAGGTCATCTTACCATTTTTTCTATAACTTTTTTTATAGAACGATTCAGATGGTGAAATTGATATGGTATTGAGAAGACATATCAAGGTAGCCGTGGTAAAATTTTCAGCTCTTGATTCTCTATAATTATGGAGATACACTCTGTGGAAGATAGGGTTTTTTACCAGTCCTAAAGTGTTATCACTGAAATTTCGTCTGCACATGGCGACAAGAACTCTGCATCATCAAAAAAACAATGAAGTCATTAATGGCACTAAATTAATTTCACAACATTCCAGAAGGGTAAAAAACTATACAAAATAACCAAAAATTGAAGGGCGCTTTACAGCAGTTTGGTGCGCGTGCACATGCGTAGGACAAGAACATGCTATGCGCACATGCGCGCTCGACGCGTGACTGTCAACACAAAAACCCGCGCACCTGCTAAAATGGCACATTAATTGAATAGGTCAGCCTCCCAACCGCTTACGGACCGGCTCCCAATCTGATTTGACTCCCAAATCCGAGCCGAATCCACAGAGTCAGCGGGTTAATGACCTAAGGAAGCCCTAAACAAGCCCCTGTTCACACTCTGAACAGGTTACATAATCGCCCGAGGATCTGCTATAAAAATCCGTGAAGATACATTGTTTTCGCAAGGAATTCCAGGCATTGTTATGCTGCTCAGATTGTTAAGGACCCATTCTTTAATGATAACACATCGACAACATCGCTGGGAGTTCTTTCACTGCCATGCTCAATTCTTCTCATTGTAAGGAAAGAAAACTGTGTGAGGGCCTCAAAGAGCCTTCCGTTGGGGGAAGAAGGAACCATTGTTCTCTTCCTTCATCGTGCTCTGGTTTCATCAATTGACTAGCTCAAAGCCATTGGTGACATTTGTCTTTTGTTTTGGTGTTTGATTGTTTCTTTTCACAGTTTTAATTTCTTTTCAGTTGATTATTAGCTTGTAGTTTGTTTTGTTTCCTCTAACCCTTTCCTCCACAGCTGTCCTGCCTTGCTAGACCCAACAGGGCATGCAAGCACCCTCGATTTGCTCACCAGGTGACGAATTGGGTGCGAACAGACTAGCGACTCCGCTGGGAATTAGGTATCAAATCCTCCCTCATTTGGGTTTATTTTTCTTTCCTTTTGGTTTTATTAACTTGCAGGGACACAAACCGGCCTCCGTCGACCTGCTAACCAGTCAATTCATAGGAGAATTGAGAGAAATCCATCCGGAGTTTCTTTCTCGATAATTCGTCACAAATGTGCGGGTATTCCAGCCCACAGACGCGCATATGGCACGCATGCGCATGAATTACCGTTGTTTTTCTGCGCACATGCACTTTGGTTATCAATACGGTCAGTGCACAGGCGCCATATGCGCATCTGTGTACACCGAATGCCACGCATCTGAACTAAATTTCTCATTGTAGGGTTTTGGATGTGGTGGAAAGTCATTTTCCTTCTCAAGAATGATGTTATGCATGCTCTAAATACTGCACCACTTAGACCCCTCAACTTATAAAGGGGATAGTCAAACAAACATAGGCACTTAGGTGGATAAAAAAATCATTTTTCCCTTATTTGCTTTTCGCCACGTGGATGGCCTGCTTTGATTTATAATCTAAGTTGAACATCAATTTTAATCACATCTAAACTCACATTTGGGACTAGAAGTTGCAAGTAACAATTTTGAGTATGCTCTTCTCTTGCGCCATCAAGCGATCTTGAGAACCAGAAAAGGATTGCGAAAACGATCTCATCTCCCTTAACAAAAATTTCAAAAACTTTTAGGAGAGGACAACAGCTCTTTCGAGACCCCTCTTAGCTTCATTTTTCAAACACATTCTTGTAACGGGCCCATACATGCCCACATGTCAGCAAAGCTAGGATAGTGTTTGAATTTCTG
>JZKD02S2403596.1:16578-28905 GCA_000966675.3 Picea glauca | reverse complement strand
TCCCTCAAATTTGCAAATTATAAATGAAAGCATGGATTGGAAAGATGGCAAAAAAGGGTTTGGAAGAAGGTGGCACGCAAATATTGGGTAACTCAAGAGCAAGCACACCCTCTACAAAGGCACCCATAAATGAGACAATACAAACCCTTGTATGTCAAGGACCCCACACCTAGAAGTCTTGCCCCAATCCACCTCACACTCACTACATGACTTAAATTGGTTCTTCTTGGGAAACATCCCTTGACTTGGGGACTGACTTACCCAATAGGGCACCATGACACCCCTCCCATATCTAAACTAGGAAAACGTTATAAGGTCTTTGAGCATTTGTTTAATTTGAAAAGGCCCAAACCTCTTTCTTGGCGATATTATGGTAAATTTGTGATCTGATTTGTCATTTTCTGAACTATTATGATTAATTCTGATCTTTTTGAATAGTTTTCTTCTTCTTTTCAGTCTGTTATCATTGTGCTAGCCCTATAGGTTCCCTCCAAGCGTAGAAGATTTTTTTTCCTCATCGTTTTGGATTGCTTTTACACGCTGTCCAAAATGAACAAATTGTTGTTTTGTAGGTTTTATACACAGAAATCAGACTTCAAGACAGCAACAAGGCACTTCATTATGCCTAGGTACTCCCCCTAGAGGCTAGCAAGCACTAGTCCAGACAGAGAGGGATTTGGTCAGTGACAATTGGGGCCCTACTCCTTTAATTAGCTAAGTTTTTACTGATATTTTTACACACATATCAGCTCGAAATTGGAGGGTAAAAAATTGTGCTAACAAATTGGTGTCGTTGTCAGGGAATGAAAGCCTTGGTAAACGACAATCGGTGAGTTTTTACTTTAATTGCTTTATTTTTTCTAACTCACCTGGCGACTCTAGAGGATACAGGGATGACTCCACAGGGGAACTTACACAAAAAAATCATTCGGTTTCTATTCCCTCATAGGGTCTAGTTCAGAACTTGAAGTAACTCTAAAATCTTTCTGCAATATGACTATCATTTCACCAATAACTTCTCTCGAAGTTGGTAACCGTAAGAGTTCTTAGGTGAATTCTTTTTCGACGATCACTATGGTGAGTGTATCTTCGACATCTTCATCTTTCTTTTTATTTCCATCTCGAGCTAGTAGTAGGGTAGTAGTTGTGCTTGTTTCTATATGAGATTAANACAAAACTTCCTTAATATAGATAGCCAATACAATGCCAAGACAATAAACCAAAACACTAGAGAATATCCAACACTGAGCAATGTGCCTCTCTCTTCCTTCTTCTCCCATCTGCAGCTACCAAACTTGTGCACTTGATGAGTGAATGAGTGAGTGAACAAATGAGGTGCTAGCCTCCTTTATTTATACTAGTTGGCAGGTGTCTCTTCACTGGGCAGAGCCGACTTGTCTTCTTAGTGGTTAAAGCCACTTTAATTAGCCTGGGGGCCGACTTCTCAATTTGCATATTATATTTAGGGTTTTACCAATCCACAAAAGGGGATTTGGTCAATTACGCCTGACATGATCAATCCAAAAAAGGGGATTGATCTAATGAATAATAACTCAATAATAAATAGAATACTCTTTGCAGTTACAATATTTCAACACATGTTACCCCCCCAGGCTAGGGGTAACTAGGGAGATTATTTCTCGAGGCCCACATGTAGTAGACATGGAGGGCCGAGATTTAGATTGACTAGCAGGGCTCGAAGGGCCCCTCTTTTTCATGACCGCCTCATCATTCATCATCAATAGCAGAGCAACGTCCACCACATCGACTTGCTCCAAGAAGACAACGGGTCTTGCTCCATGAGGTAACAAGTCTGGTATCATGGTAAGTGTCATTTTAATACTTGAAGCATTTGAGCATGTTGCAAAGAATCCTTTCTTGATTTTCAAATGTTTGCTTGGAATTTATACCTTTTGTCTAAGTTTCACGTTGGTGAGTGACATGGTTTCCTAGTAAGTAGGTCACCCTCAGGAAAAAAGGTTGCCACTGGGTGGTTCTTTGAAGGGTCATCGTATCACTCCTTTCCATACTTACCACCTTCTATCATTCTGTCCCTCCATTTCCTTATCTTTTGCATTACCAGGTTCATTGACCCAAGAAGGGATTGTACCTCATTTCATGGGAAGAAGGGGCTGACGGCCCGGAGGAAGATTGCAGCTGCTATAAAATAATAAGAAAATAATGCTAAAAAGAATGTGAACATAGCAAATAAGGACCACAAAAATCTAGTCCAACTTGAGCTCTATTCATTCAGTGCTCACCCTGGTCCCAAAGGTAATGCTAAAGCTTGTAAATCCTTAAAGGGGATCCCTCAAATTTGCAAATTATAAATGAAAGCATGGATTGGAAAGATGGAAAAAAAGGGTTTGGAAGAAGGTGGCACGCAAATATTGGGTAACTCAAGAGAAAGCACACCCTCTACAAAGGCACCCATAAATGAGACAATACGAACCCTTGTATGTCAAGGACCCCACACCTAGAAGTCTTGCCCCAATCCACCTCACACTCACTACATGACTTAAATCGGTTCCTCTTGGGAAACATCCCTTGACTTGGGGACTGACTTACCCAATAGGGCACCATGACACCCCTCCCATATCTAAACTAGGAAAAAGTTATAAGGTCTTTGAGCATTTGTTTCATTTGAAAAGGCCCAAACCTCTTTCTTGACGATATTATGGTAAATTTGTGATCTGATTTGTCATTTTCTGAACTATTATGATTAATTATGATCTTTTTGAATATTTTTCTTCTTCTTTTCAGTCTGTTATCATTGTGCTAGCCCTACAGGTTCCCTCCAAGCGTAGAAGATTGTTTTTCCTCATCGTTTTGGACTGCTTTTACATGCTGTCCAAAATGAACAAATTGTTGTTCTGTAGGTTTTATACACATAAATCAGACTTCAAGACAACAACAAGGCACTTCATTGTGCCTAGGTACTCCCTGTAGAGGCTAGCAAGCACTAGTCCAAATGGAGAGGGATTTGGTCAGTGAAAATTGGGGCCCTACTCCTTTAATTAGCTAAGTTTTTACCGTTGTTTTTACACATATATCAGCTCGAAATTGGAGGGTAAAAAATTGTGCTAACAAATTGGCACCGTTGTCGGGGAATGAAAGCCTTGATAAACGACAATCGGTGAGTTTTTACTTTAATTTCTTTATTTTTTCTAACTCACCTGGCGACTCCAGGGGATACAGGGATGACTCCACAGGGAAACTTACACAAGAAAATCATCCGGTTTCTATTCCCTCACAGGGTCTAGTTCCGAACTTGAAGTAACTCTAACATCTTTCTGCAATATGACTATCATTTCACCAATAACTCCTCTCGAAGTTGGTAAGCGTAAGATTTCTTAGGTGAATTATTTTTCGACGATCACTATGGTGAGTGTATCTTCGACATCTTCATCTTTCTTTTTATTTCCATCTCGAGCTAGTAGTAGGGTAGTAGTTGTGCTTGTTTCTATATGAGATTAACAATATGGCCGTAACTGTGAGGCCACCAATAAGGTGGAGATTTTCTGCTTTTGACCCACTAAGCTTTGTTTCATTCCCAGATTATCCTCATGAATTACCTGCACGTAAATGGATTAAATGATTACCTTTGTTTGCAGGAAGGTCAGGAGACTCAATTGAGGAGCACTTGGATGCTTTTTCAAAATTGTTGGATGATTTTGAGGTGGAACATGAGGATGTGGCGATGAGGATGTTTGTGTCGACTCTTGAGGGGGAAGCATGGACATGGTATAAATCCCTTCCAGATGCCTCCATTGATGGATGGGATTCTTTCCAAGAGAAGTTTACTAAAAGATGGGCGAATAAGCCAGACAATTCTTCCTTAATTAATGCTTTTAGTCATATTAAAAGGAATGGGGATGAAACTGTCACTGATTTTAATGCTCCTTTTTCTAAAAATTATTATAAATTTCCTATTACTATAAGGCCTAATGATGCTYGTGCTTTGATTTTTTATCTTGAGGCATTTGATGGAATTTTGGGTATTTTTCTCAGGAATAAGGAACCTCGAACTCTGGAGGAGGCCCACGTTGCTGCTATTAAGTTGGAAAGAGATTTTATGGCAGCGTATGGCTTCATTCCGATCCATGACTTTCAACTAGCGATTGTTAAAGCAATGCAGGAAGTTTGTGTTATTGAATATGAACCACAACTTGCACGGTATCAAGTACCTAGAGATGAATAGAAGGGTTATAGCCCAATATTAGATGATCCATAACCAATAGTTGCACCATTTGAGTCACATGCGGAGTTCCAAGAAGATGAAGGTGAAGATTTGAATACTCAAGAGTGTTCATTGGTTCCTCCCATTAGTGAAGATGAAAAGCTTCAAGAGGAGGAACCACAGGTTAACCAAGTTGAGATCAGTCAACAAGAGTTTTCATCCTTACCTATCACAATAGGGGTCCGGGAACAACTTGATCAGACACCATTATAGCAGGAGGAGCCACTTTTAGTTCAACCAAAATATGATGTCCCTTTCACTTTGCCTACTATTTTTCATCCTGAGGTTGTTCTTCATGATCATGAGATTGATCAGAGCTTGGATATCAGAGTTCACCATGACCCAATTGAGCTCAGAATGATGGAGGTATTTCAACAAGTAGATGCCAAGAGTTTCAACTCTCATGCATTTGTTCTTATTATTGTTGAAATACCATGTTCTAAGTCCCAACCAACCTTCAGTCAACTGGCACCATTAAGTTATGGCTTCACTAGCAAGTACATCAAGGCAGTTTTGGGTCATATGAGATTTCATTTTGGGTCCCCCTGGAAGGTTGACTTTGTTGACCTCTCTCGTCAGATTGATCATTTGGCTGCATGGTTACATTGGTCCTTTGAGTATGATGATTTAATCATGGTAGCTTTGAGGTAAATTTTTTTGGGTCTAGGGTAGTTGTCTTTCCTTTCCGCATTTTCATTTCAGTATTTCCTCCTTGCTGATTTTTTACAGTTTTAGGACAATAATCTACATTTTCCTTCCAGTGTCTTTTCCCTGCGGTTATCTACTTCAGTCTTTGCATAAGTGTCACTGATTTTTTCTACTTATATCAGCATGTGGTCGTGTCTTGTGTGTTGTTCCTTTCATGAATAAATGGCTATCCACTAGTGTTTTTCCTGGGTCAAAATTTGTATGTCTATCTTACGCATGTCAAGCCTTTGTGTCTATCATTAGAGTGAGCGTGCGTGGGGGTCCCGTTTGTCATTGTTCTCGAAGCATTAGGACTTTAGGATGGGTAGTTTGAGGAGACATAAGAGTGTCTTGAGTCATCTTATGTCTTGTCTCCTCATCTCTTATCATTCAATCTTCCGCTTTGAGTCAGTTGTCCCCCCCATCCAACATAGGGATATGGTACCTGATTCCCTCATCTTAATCTTCTTGAGTTATCACTTCGTGCTGAGGGAAGAGAGATATCATTGCTCTTCTTATTAGCAGGTCATCTTGTATCGACTTCGACACATTATTTATAGATGACCCAAAAGTAGAGCACCTTGGTAGTCGTTAGCCTCATTGGCGATTATTTCGCATTCGACAAGGCTAAGTATCATTGGGCCTTGATTGGATAATCCTTGTCACTATTTGACTTCAGAACATCTTTTCACAGTGTCATTTTGTGCTCGTACCTTAGGACTCATTGACACTATTGGTGGTGTTCCTTCGCTCTTCATAGGTGTTTACATTATTGACATCTGATGAAGTGACTCTCTCCCTTGTGTCAACATCAACACATTTTCCGCGGGGAGGAGTGTACATTGTTGGGTGGTAGCAGGTAGCAGATTTGGATGAGAGCCCTTGGTTTTCAGTTTTCAGTTGGAGGATTATATACTTTGACTCCATGGCCCATTGGACAGACTTTGGTACTACAAGTCAACTTACATGGCCTTTTTTCCTTCCACACAGTTATAGGGGTATTTTTGGTACACATTCCTTAGTTTTCAAAGCATCATCAGTACATCTTACAGAGTTATCATAGAGCAATATTTTTACAGACACAAAGATTCTTATAGTTCTTGACATCCCATAGGGGGATCCCATCCCCTTGAGTCACCATTGTTAACCCCTAGATTTTCAGCCTTGAAAATCTCGAGGGTTAAGAGCCAACGTACATTCCTTTAGATGGCATTCTGAGATTCTCCCAGAGTTTAGCACTAGTATTGAGCAAGAGGTTGGTTCCCATCAGAGGCAGGTATATGATCGATACATGGTTGTTTGGTTCAAAGTTAGAGTTGACTTGGTTTCCAGGCATTTTTGAGAGAGATGTATACATACAACAGGGGTTGCTATTTTTTAGGAGACATGGTTTGAGTGGGTCTCTTGACAATTTGGAGTAGTTCCGAGCATACATTATGAGCCCTTGCATGATTCTAGGCCCGATGACACTTTTTCGGGCAACGTGCAAGAACTTTATGTTTTTAGTAAGTTTTGCTCCAGGCCACAGATTCAGATTCTGAGCGTGCAATATTGATCCTTGAGACATCCAAAGTCTTTTGGATCTTTTCCGGGATGATGTAGCACGATTTACTATTTTTAGCAGGTTGAGTACCAGGGCTCGCATGTTTGTTCTGATTGCAGATTCAAAACCCTTGTGGAAAGATGAGATCAATGAGTATAAAGTCAAGGGAATTCAAACGAATTTCTATTTTTAACAGTGTCTATTTTTAGACAGTGACATGTGGCGGTGCCCAGTGATCCTAGGTGATGTGGATAGTTTCCTAAAATTTAGGAGCTGGATTCTATTTTTAGAAATGTCTATATTTAGCAGGTATAGTCATCATCCATGTAGTGCCAAGTGGCACCCTCGGAGGTCGACATGTGGCAGCTCTACAAAGTGATATGGCATCCACCTAAGCACATGGCATATTCCCAATATTTGAGCATGTGATGAATGATTAATAATTGGGAAGGGGGTTGCATGAGTTTAGTCATATAATCTTCCTCACACTTGAGTTAACTGAACATCAAGTCATGTGTTGGCGGCTAATTTTGTCCTTCACCTACCTCTCACACTCCAGTTGACTTGGGAAATTTTCTCACTCACACTTCCACTTCTCCTCTTTTCCTAAATGTACCCTCTCTTCTCTCATGCATGTGGACGCATTCCCTAGTTAACTCTCAGCATGTCTCAGTTACTTGGACTTTTTGTTATTTTTAGTCCTTCTCATGCACCCATGTGCCTCACCTAACCCTTTTCTCACACTTTTCTTTTTCCTCTCCACATGCTTCCATCATGCGCCTAGCTTCTATTCTTGGCCTCTCATGTGTCCTCTCTTCCTCCCTTGGGATATGCACCCTCACTGGCTATATATTGGATGCTTGTCATTGATTATTGGTGGGATCATTGCAATAGCAACATAGTGTCTCTCTCATTCTCTTCTCTCTTGTTCTCTAGTCTAGTGGCTCCTCTTTGAGAAAAGTAGTCATTGTACCGGTTGTAGGCTTGTCAAGTGTGGCACAAACAGTCCTCTTGTAAGCTTCATCAATAAAGAAGTGTGTGTTTGTCTTCAAACCTTTTTCTTAGCGGTATTATGGTAAATTTGTGATCTGATATGTCATTTTCTGAAATGTTCATTATGATTAATTTTGATCTTTTTGAATAGTTTTCTTCTTCTTTCAAGTTTATAATCATTGTGCTAGCCTTGCAGGTTCCTTCCAAGCATAGAAGATTGTTTTTCCTCATCGTTTTGGACTGCTTTTACATGTTGTCCAAGATGAACAGATTGTTGTTTTGTAGGTTTTAGACACAGAAATCAGACTTAAAGACAGCAACAAGGTGCTTCATTGTGCCTAGGGACTCCCTCCATAGGCTAGCAAACACTAGCCCAAACGGAGAGGGGTTTGGTCAGTGACAATTGGGGCCCTACTCATTTAATTAGCTAAGTTTTTACTGTTGTTTTTACACATATATCAGCTCGAAATTGGAGGGTAAAAATTTGTGCTAAGAAGAGGCTATCCCTTAGTTTGAAGGCTGAGCTTGTCAGATGTCCAACAGGGAGAGTATCCCTCTGACTTCGCACACAAGCTCAAGAGAATGTGGGAGGTCCAACGAGGAGAACCTAGATCTCAAAGTCTTCTTACACAAACCCTCTTGCATTTCCAAACAAGCAATAGCTACTTAAAGATTTCCCTAATTAAAACTTATCCACACTGACCAACGCTGGTTCTGATGAGTTCCCCAGGTCGAGCTAGGCTTGCAAGGGTTTAGAGCATACACCGGGGAGCTGAGGGGAAATGTTTATTTTTCCAAATTGAAATGAAAAAATTGAAATACTGAAAATAAAATTGATTTAGCAAAATATCTAACTAAGTCAGTCTAGAAATTGAAATCTAATCTAAACTAACTAGAAATTTGAAATATGAACTAAGTTTTGCGGTGCTTGTGATAAATTTTATGATTTATTTTATCTTTCCTTTAGGTGAGAGTTTCAAATATGAAAGATTTGAAGAAAAAGGAATAATCACACCACAAGACACCAATCCCCCGAGGGGGAATGAAAACTGGGCACTCGGTAGCCCACTGATTTTATTATGGATTTACAATGATCTCTTTTTGGGAGGCTTGTGGTCCCTTATACAGGACAACACCACCAAGCTTACAAGTTTTCAAATGGTTTATTGAGGTATGAGGTGCTTCTGTGCAATGTTCCTAACTTGGCTAGTCTAGGAAACACTGATAATCTGATGTATCTACTGTAGATAATTCATTGTTACAACATATAAATGACTATATAGATGATAAATGAGACAAAAGACTACAAATATTATACTATGATATCTCTGTGAGTACAATGCCGAATGCGGATGAATAAAAATGAATCACTCGGCTAGATCAAATGGGAAAAGGATCTTAGCCGGAATACAATAAAAAAACTAAATGATAATACCCGATAATAGACAAGCACTGCGAGATCAATGGATGAGCTGGAACTATGACAGCTCGCACGGTAACTGCTGAAAGTCTGGAAAGTTCTCCCTAGTGGCTAAACCTCTTGAAATGGCCTGAAAACTGTCCCAAATGGTGTGCTTTGCTCTAGCTCTCAGTCTTGGTGACTGACCGACCACTCTGCCGGTGTGTTTGGACCCTGAATGGATCCCCCTTGGGTAATGCGCCCCTCTCACTAGAAAACTGCGCCCTAGTGATTCAACCGTCAAAATCGACTGACATGTGTCTCTAAATGATCGCCTCGGCCTACTGTGAAATGGGTCGAAAGGGTTTCCCTGGATCTGATCTGATGATCGCTCGAGAACCCCGTATGGGTCCGCCCAAAGTGTCGCACTCCCAATGTTTGGAAAATGCGCCCCAGATGATTCCTCATGGGAATTTGATGAGGAACCATGCAAAAGATGCACCTTGCTTCCTCTCAACTGGGTCGGAGGGGAATCTCTGAACTCTCCCTGGATGGGCCAAGTCGATCCACTGAACCTCCTCAGAAGCTGCACCCTCACCCTGAATAAGTGCGCAATTGTTGCTGGAACTTGTGTAACTGCTGCTGAAGAATGATGGAAGACTTGTGTGCTCTCCCCGGTGACTAGGGTGTGATCAACCAATTGGTGACTTCCTCTTGGAATCCACTGAACTATCCCTCCTTAGATGCGCCTCTCTCCTCAATGACAAGTCAAAATCTGCATAATCATGAATTAGGTTGTTGAACCTTCTCTTATAGCTGCCTAAAACCCTAATTCGTTGTTGGAACCCTAATTCGTTGTTGACTTCTAATTTTAGCTCAAATTCACTTAAAAGTGCTTTTAACTACTTTTAGCTCAATGCCACTTTTCGAATATAACACCTTTGAGTGGAGTGACCTCTAGTAACCCTATTTACCCCTTTATGGCCCTGGCTATAGTCTAACGGGGCGGTTTAGACCATTAAGCCTCCTTTCTGGAGCTTCTATTTGGAAAGGGACATTACAATCCTCCCTTCCCGAAATTGCTTGTCCTCAAGCAATACGAATCCAGGGTGCTGCAACACTTGCTCGCTCTCCCAAGTAGCGTCCTCTACTGGAAGCCCTCTCCATTTGATCAAATACTCTCTGATGACCTTGCTCCTCAGTTTCTGCTCCCGGAACAAGTGGGATTTCCAATCTGCAAAAATCTTCATCAAAGAACATGCCGCAGGTCTCCTCGATAGTGCATCGGACACAATGTTCTTCTTCCCCTTGACATACTCTATGTTGAAGTCAAATGCCTATACCTTCGTCATCCATTTCTGTTGGCGCTCACTGAGGTCCTTCTGCTCAAGGAAATACTTCAAGTTGTTGTGATCTATCTTGACCATGAATTTTCTACCCACCAAATATTGTCTGAATTTGGTCAAGGCATGCATGATTGCCAGCATCTCCTTGTCATAAATGGAGTACAACCTCTCGGGATAACTAAGCTTCCTTCTCTCAAATACAGTGGGGTGTCCTCCCTACATCAAAACTGCCCTGATACCCTTGCTAGATGTGTCACACTCTAGTACAAATGGCAAGGTGAATTCCTTCATGTGATCAAAGGATTTCTGTGACTCGGTCCAGATGAAAGCCCCATGCTTGATAAGATCTGTTAGTGGTGCTCCAAGCTGAGAAAAACCACAGACAAACCGCCTGTAATAGCTGCACAACTCGAAGAAACTCCTCAACTCTGTCACATTCCTGGGCATTGGCCAATCTAGAATGGCCCTGATCTTCTCCTGGTGTACTTGTACCCCCTGTGCATTGATGATGTGGCCCAAGTAAAGTAGCTCTGTCATACCAAACTCACACTTGGACTCTTTGGCGTATAATGACTGCGCCTCCATGATGCTCAATACCTCATCCAGGTGCCTCATATGCTCCTTCCATGTCTTACTATAAACCAAGATGTCGTCGAAGAAAACCAAGACTGATTTCCTCAACTGATCCCTGAATATGTGGTTCATGCAAGACTGAAATGTAGCTGGTGCATTGGTTAGCCCAAATGGCATAACCAGGAAATTGAAATGTCAAAAGTGACATCAAAATGTCATCTTCTCTATGTCCTACTCTCGGATGCTGATCTGATGATACCCAGAGCGTAGATCAATCTTTGAGAAGAAAACTAACCCATGCAGTTCATCCATCAACTCGTCAATGCGTGGAATAGGATACCGGTTCTTGATGGTTTTCTTGTTCAAGGCCCGGTAATCAATGCACATCCTCATGGTACCATCCTTCTTTATAACTAAGACAACTGAAGAGGCGAATGGGTTATTGCTCGATCTGATGTGTCCCATCGCTAGCAATTCATTAATTACTTTCTCTATATCATCCTTGAACCTCCTAGGATGACGATAGGGGGGTGTGATCATAGGTTTGCCCCCCTCCTCCAACTCAATGGTGTGCTCAAACCCCCTGTCAGGTGGTCTCCCTGGTGGAATCGATCCAAAAACCTACTGATGTCGTCCCAACAAATTCCTAATCTTTGTATGATACTGTTGTCGACCCTCTAAATCCTTCTACATAGTGATCAAGCACTCTGCAACATATGCTACCTCCCCATGTATGAATATCCGCTCCATTTTTTTGGCCGAAATTGTCCCGGTGCTCTTATTGACATGCCTCTCAGAACAACCTTCTTCCCGTCACGGTCTCTGAATCCCATCTCCAAGGTTTGGTAATTGGTGGTGATTTTGCCCAAGGTGATCATCCATTGGACTCCCAATACCACATCTGTGTCAGATAGGTCAACCACATCAAATGTGTCTCTCACTGTGTAGTTGCCTAACTTTATCTCCAAGTCCGGAACTCTATCTAGACACTCCACTGTATGGCCATCTGCTACTGCAACATCAAACCCCTCAAACTCCTTTATCTGAAGTGCTCGTCTTGATACCAATGAAGCATCAATGAAGTTGTGGGTGGCCCCACCATCTATCAGGGAGATTGCCCGTTGCCCCTGAATAGTCCCTCTGATTTGGAGGGTGTCATACCTGGGAACACCAGAAAGGGTCGCTATGACTCCTCCCTTTGCTGGTTTCCATTTGTTAGCCTGCTCAGGAGGCTATGGAACTACCAGTGGGTGGGCCCCTGCCGGTGCTGGTGGTCTATGGGGAGGCTGATCCTCTGTCTGTGATGACTCCTCTGAGCTACTGGATCCTGTTATCACCCCATAAATTATGGGAATTAGTCTTCTGACTAATATGTATCTATTTGGCATCTCTCCGGGTGACGAAGTATATCTCAGGTGATTCCGCTTTCCGCCCTCCATTCTTTTCACTCGACCCTCCATCACCTTGCTGCATCCTTCATCTGCCGCATCCTCACCCCCTTGTCCTTTGTCAGCCTCCATTATCCCGCCTTCCGTCCCTGCATAAA
>JZKD02S2403530.1:11708-28908 GCA_000966675.3 Picea glauca | reverse complement strand
AATGAAGAAGACTTGAAAAACTTGAAATTTATTGCAAGTGAATGTTATGTGTTTAAAGAAAAAGGATCAGTTTGCAACACATAAATTAAAGGATTACTTATGCAAATTACACATAAACAACAACATAATCAATGAACATAAGCACATAAACAAAGCAATTGATAAAGGAGTTCACCCCTCTTATGGGCTACATCTCCTGGTCCAGCTTCCAATGGATCATTATTATTAATTGCTCAAAAGTTCTCCAAAACATGTCTTACAATGCTCAAACTGACAAACCGACTACTCCAATGGCTTTAGAGCATCCCAAAACCCTTGTTTGGGCTCTTTCGGCACCTCAATCGGTCGAAAAACGAAGAAGTTAGGCCTCCTGGAAGTCCCCCCTTCAAGCTTGATGTCTTTGCATCTACAAAACGCACCCTCTCTGATTGAACTTGGCTCACACGCATTTTAAAGTGTGAAAACCCAGCACCGGGCGCAACCACGCCAATGGTGCAAACCATAGGACGATTAAGGGCGTGCCAACCCCTAACCGCCTAGGCACCTGGGCGTATGGGTCATGTGACCTCGCGCATGGGCAAAAATGGTTAGAGGTTATAACCATTGAAACTTCCTCCGCGCTCCATACATGGTTATATGGAAAAAGAGTAAATAACCATGGGCTATGCATGCCAACCATTACAACCGTGTGCATAAACACATACACCATGGCCATATGCAATGGCTATATGACTACGGGCCGGGGCTAAGCCCCGACCCGACCCCTGCCAATGGTTACAAACATTAAAGTTATATATATATGATTTGGTATACATAACAAGGCACAACGTATAACCCAATGGTCGGTCGGGGTTTGTTAAAACTATGTAGTGTGGGAGGTCTGAGGGTCGAACCCCACGGCCTCCAATACATTTTACATAAAACCAATTGGCCAATAAACGAGTGACACGTGGCGCCCATGGATTGGGCCACGTGTCCTCATACCATTTGCCACCAAATGGACACGTGTCATCTCCTGATTCGTCAACAGTCAACCAATCATTGATTGCCATGTCACTTCTATACGGTCGTATGGTCCTGCCACGTCAGACCGTATGGACTGGTACAGTCAGCATAAATTGTTTTGCCTATTTGGCTTGACGAACAGATCGCGATATCTTCTCCATACGGAGTCCATTTGACAAAGTAAATATACCACCAGAATCAGGAAGCCGAGACGGACGCAATGGCACTAATTTCATTGCATTCCAAGCACTTTGAAATTTGAGCAAAATTTGATCCCCTAATCACAAGGCTAACGGGGATGGTTTCTCTTTTTAACAAAAGAGAAGGATAGATAAAGGATACCAAAAAGAAGGAAATTTCTTGTGTTCATTGGATAGCCATATGTGTGAGATTCATTTTAAATTTTATGGAATGAAAAATAGAGTTCATATTCCCAAGATATTTCCCATTTTCTCACATCCTATGAATTTCCACAACCTCCATTTCACCCTCCATATTCCTCAATTTTCACCCTTAACTCTCCATACTGAATCATTTTTCCATCTCTTACAATACTCCCATACTTAGTCAAATTTTTCCTTTTCTCCACATTACTCATATCTCCTCATCTCTATTATATCACTCTATACTAATTATCTCCTCCTCTATGTATATACCTCTATACTTAGTCAAGTTTTGGATCGTCTCTTGTGTGGATAACTTTTCACAACCCATTCCTTCGAACAACTCTACTTCCCAAAACTATGTCATTTTTACTAATCTCCAACACTTAGTTTATTTTCCATTTTTACTAAGTTCTACTTCCCAAAACTAAGTCATTTTTACTAACTTTTATGTGTAGATATTCCTCCATTTCCACATTGTCCTATTTCTCTTCACAATCTAAACACTTATTCTCTCATTTATTTTTGTAAATTTTATCCCCCTTACCACTTTTTATTAGTATATCTAGAAACATGGAAGTGAAGTGGACCTATATCTAAGTGAAACTTGTATGGTATGGGTTAGTGTTATCCCTTGACCAAGTTTTGGAGAACTTGGGTCACATTTGACCAATTTTGGGACTTTGACAGGCTGATCGAAAGCGGAGCGCAAGGCGAAGTGGAGATCATGGGATCTTGGCCCCTTCTTAGGTAATTTTTGGGTTTAGGGATTATGTAACGGGTATGGGATGTTAGCCCATGGGTTTACCCATGTTTAGGCCCATTTTCTAATGTATAAATAGAAATCTTGGCGTAGTAAGTAAGGGGGTGGTAAGCTTAATGAGGCAAAGATGCTAAGTGATAGAGTTTGATCTACGTGATTGCAAAGGCTTTGTGCTTACTGTGCATTAAGAACTTGCGGAGCTAAGTGCAAGTGATTTTAAGAGGCTTGTGTGTAGCTTGTAAGAAGGCTTTGTGCTTAAACCTATCTTGAGAAAGGAGGATCTAGCGAGGTGCGCGCAGATCTCCTGTCCTATGCGGAGTAGGTTCTGGTGGCTCTGTGCTTGTAGAATACTGAGAGAAGATAATAAAGAAGAGAAGAGTTGGTGGATGTAGCCCCATACTGGGGTGAACCACATATATCCTGTGTTGTGGTTTCTTTGTGCATTATAGTAGTTGATGTGATGTACGCTTCATGCAATGATATATGTTAGATGCATTTGATATTATAGATTAGTTCTTAGTAATGTGAATGAATGCTAGATCTGATCTATTTCTATGTGCTAAGTGATGGATGTATTAGATCTTGTGGGATGTTGTGCTATTCTATAATTAGGATTTGTATTTTCAATGTAAATAAGGGTTAATTGCTAATCAATGTTGACTGCTAAGTGCTTTGTTAAGATATTGTAATAACAGATCTATGTCCCAGCTAGGTTGTAGACATCTGAGTCCTCCAACCACCCCTTATTTTACCTTGCGTGAGGCTTCATATGCTTCATAGGTGTTTCCGAAAGGGGAGGTAGTTAGGGTTTTGTTGGCATGCTACTGAAACGTTGAACCCTGGGTCTACCCCTATGCCAACAAATGGTTTCACTGTCGGGACTTGAAACTGTGATTGTTGGGAACTGAAGAAAAGAGAAATATATGTGTGTAGATCTACTGCCCTAGTGCACAATATTCTACTTGACTTGCGAATATATGTGCTAAGAAGAAAAGTATGATCCGAAGAAAAGAGGTAAGATCTTGAAGCTTTGTGCTCTGATAAAGGTAAGATAAGTGAAATTTTTTATTTTGAAAGAATGGATCTAGGTATGTTTAATAGATTTGGTCCTAATGTGAAAACTAGGGTACAACTAGAAGAAAGAATATTTGATATGAATAGATCTGATAGAAATAGTGAAATATATGTTATTCCTATGCATAGAAAGAATGGTTGGACTAACAAATGGATGCAGGATCCTAGAAATAATTTTTTTCAGACCCACCACTGTGATCCCAGTGCGCAATACAGGAAAGGTTGGGGGTCATTTAAAATAAAGAGAGGTTTAACTCTTTGTTATAATTGTAGAAGACCAAGACATCTTGCTAAGGAATGCCCTGGTAGAGGTCCTATTTTCCTTTGTTGTAAGGATATTGGACATGAAGTTTTGGATTTCCCTAGAATGATTGCCAAAGTTGAAAAGATGAATATGAGATAAGAAAACTATGAGACAGGCCAAGAAACCAAGGATAAGATAGAACCCAAGAAAGAATCAGAGACTGTATTATTACAGATAAAAGAAACCTTGAACGATCACAAAGATATCAACTTATCAAATATCTTAAAAGAGGAGTGCATAGAAACAAGAATAGGAGACTTCGACATAGACTGTGTCCTGGATGAGGAAACACAGGTAAATATCATGACAGAAAGAACTTGGGAAATTTTGGGAAAGCCTGCTATGGTTCCTTCATTAAGAGGAATATGATTATTTAGAGGAAAGATGATAACCCTATGTGGAAGACTTACCTAGACATCTATGAGTGCTCATGGAACTTCGACCACAGAAGAATTTGATATCATTAAATTTCTTGAGAACAATGCCCCATTTGCTATTTTTCTAGGAAAAACCTGGATTGAGAAAGATTGGATATGAAGGAAACAAGAAGAGGAGGATCTAGAATAGAAAAAGAAAGAACTAAGAGATTTCATGGCTAGGAGAATAATGCACTTACTGAAAGAAAAAGAGGACCATTCGAAGATATTAAAGACCAAAGATCTGGTTGTCAAAGTTGAAAGAAGACAAGATGACTTAGAACACCTATATGTACAAGAGAGTAGAGAAACTACCCCAAAAAGAGAAGAAGTATTACCCTCGAACCCTATAGAAGACCCTCAACAGTGTGAACTTGCAATGCTAGGAGGAGGTAAGAATGATAATGGAAAGAGGAAACCAATGACCCAGATTTTAGGAAAGAAATACAGAAAGCTCAGCAAGAAGAAAGCAAAGTTAGAAAAGTTACAAGAAATTCTAGGGAGGACTCCGCAGAAAGAAGGTTTGCAGAATTGGAACTTCACCAAGATATCAAAACATCAAAGATTGGTACTTATCCACTGTGAAGAAATATGACCATTGGAGGAGTCCCAACCATTAGATCAACGCTCCATAACGGCTAGAAACTTAGTTATTCCTGGAATGTTCACCACTGGACCGTTGGGACTGCACCATAACAGATGGAATAACATTGATTGAGGCATTCCTTCCCGTTGGTAGAGTCTGTTATGACGTTGTCTATTTATCTTGTCTAGCATTGCACTGAGAACACTTTTTCCAATTGTGATTATCCGAGCCCACATAGAACTAGTTGCTTTAATGCAATAATGATTGAGACCTCGCCATCCATTTTGTTACATTGAGTGTTGTTCACCGACCTGAGATATCAGATATCGAGTGTGCATGTCGAACAAAATTAGCATAGTAGAAAAATATGTCAAAGAGATCCTAATAGACCTCATGGCCTAGAAGGTGATGTCCGTAGGCATCCAAGCCTCGTCGACGAGAGGAGTGAAAGCATCCCCGACGAATGCTCATGGATCTGGACCATCCTGAGCTGCAACAGAGAAACGAACGAAGCATTGTGATGACTTAGTGAATCTGAAGCTCATCCCATCTATTCTACTCATCTACATCCCACGTCTAGATGGCGTGGTGAGTCGTGACAACGTCCTGAGGGACTTCAACTACACAGTCATCACTGTGTACCTCCCGAAGGGGATATGCGCAGTTAGACTGTAGTTGGAGAGGATTTCGTTGTTGAAGATCAGTGGCTATAACCTAGGATACCGCAAGATCTATGGCATGCTCACACCATGCAAGTATTTGACCAAGACAAAGGGGAAGAAGTCGAAGATCATCCACTAGCCATGGACCATGGACATCGTGAGGTCCACTATCCTGAAAGTAATGAAGATACCACACTTTGGAAGACATAAGGAGGTTAACAAGTGCGTTAAGCTCCTATTGTCATGCTTCCATGATGTTTATATATGGTTGGATAGGTGTATCACCGTCAATCTAGCGTTGATCCATAGGATCACCAGACTAAGCATGCAAGGACCAAACCCACAAGAATCATATCCAGGAAAGGATGGAGAGCGTGCCTTGGCATAGAGAATCAAGGACACCTATGGAGATGTAGAAAAAGGGAAGTGGGGCTACAAGGTCGCCTCCATCCAAAATGGTGCAGTGCGCCTAGCCTGCCAATTGATTGTTGGTAATCTAGTAATGAAGAATAGACCCACACATGTCACGGGGTTTGTCGTTGACCTAGCCAAAAAATGCATGGAAGGGCTACAAATGAACTGGGCGAGCTTCCTCATCAACCAATTAGAGAAAGACTGTCGTTAAGCTCAAGATCAGGGCTACAAGTTCCATTTTAGTTGGTTGTTGACCCTTATCGCCTTCATAGCTGGGGAGATGCTGGAAAGTGTGACCTTCCCTGAGATTGAGCCATCATAACCTTTATCCATGAAGTTCACCATACTCTGGTATTTGAGCGACATGGATAAACAATGGCAGTCTAATGCGGTGTTCCACACCTATTAAATATAGTTGAAGAGGGATATTAAGTCTTCCCCTTGCATGACACTGAATACACTGCACAGATTCAAACCATTTGTTAAGTTCTATGCAGATAGACATTTTATTTATATCACTGCGCGAGAAGACGAAAATAAAGAAGAGCTCCAATCTTACTACAAGCTCATTGAGGAGGACATGGAAGAAATAACTAAGGAGTGGCCCATAGAACTCCTTGTGCCAGTCGACCAGGCAGAACTATCCGACCCCGACCTAATCGTAAGTCCTCTAGTCACTCATCAATACTATGATGCACCCAACAGTAGTAGAAGGAAGAAAAAGGAAGAAGTACAAAATTTGAACAACGCATCATAAGAGACTGCTTCAGACTCACCAGGAGGGGGAGGTGATGATGAAGTAGAAAATAAAGAAGACAAAGGATAATAATATGAGTAGAAACAAGGAGAAGTAACACTACCTAGAGAACCTATTGACGAAGTTGAGACCTCCAAGAAAAGAAAGGTTTCCCCCATGAAACCTACATGGAGGAAGAAGTCTAAATCTATTAAACCACAGATGCAGATTATTCTCATGATGGATGACATAGATTTCATCTTCGCCACTGTCTCTAATACCTTAGAAGATATCTTTTATCATAATGAATCCAAGCAAGAAACCATGTATGAAATAATTGAAGCAGAGTTGAAAGGGGTACAACAAGCCCTCCACTCTAGCCATGCAGTGTCTACTGCACTGCCATCGTCCAAAGGAAAAAGGTTGAGAGATGAACCTGTCCAACTCCTTCGAATAGCAGATGCAATTGAATCTCACCTTCATCGTGTTCAAGAAGAAAATGAGTAGGTCACAGAGGCCTTAAAGAAATCAAAAGAGGAATATAGAGAACAACGTTGAGTTGCGCAACAGGAAGGAGATGACATCAAAGCCAAGTTTACAGAGGATAGAGGGAAGATCCAGAAGGAGAAGGAATAGATGCTCACAAAGAAAATTGGAGTTAAAGAAGCAGTCATTAGAGAACTTCTCTCTGTGACGGGCTTAAAATAGATGGAAGAAGACCTAGTGGAAGGATAAGTAGGGAAGCTTGTCGAAGCCATTCAACAACTCCGATTGAGGATAGCCAAACTAGAGTTACAAGTAGTTCCAAGTGCGTTACAGGAAGTGCGATATCCAAGAGAAGAAACTGCAAGGAGCACAGTTGAGAGAATCAAGGAATTAGCCTTGGAATGAAAACAACTCAGTAGTCGAAGTGCATAGACCTACGAATGCCTTGCAGAGGACCCTGAGCTCAGGACACTGGAGTCATAGCTCCATGAGGCAAAACAATGAGAAGAAATAATGCAAGTGTAGTTGAAGCTACTATCACCAGTTGAGAGGATGAAAAGATCCCAAGAATAGCACATGGCTCAACAGCAAGCCCATGCCATTCAGAGTAAGGTAATGGAAGCTACCCAACAACTCCAACCAGTGCAGGATGTAGCTTGCATACTTTTTGAGGATATTGAAGGACAAGGTGCAGAGCTAGAACAAGTAGTCAACTCAGTTGAACAAAAATTGGAAGGACCTATGATGGAAAATGTTATTTAAGAGTTCCTCGAGCAGAAGGCTCTGGCGAATCAACAGGTCGAAGCAGCTCTAGCCAAGCTCGAGGCATTTGAGACAGAGTTATCGAGATCAGAGTGACCCGGGGTCTTGTTGGCCCTTGACTAAGTTTTGGATAACTTGGGTCACGTTTGACCAGTTTTGGGACTTCAACAGGCTGATCGAAGGCGAAGCCCAAGGCGAAGCGGAGATCGCGGGATCTCAGCCCCTTCTTCGGTCATTTTTTGGTTTAGGGTTTATGTAATGGGTATGGTATCTCGACCCATGGGTTTACCCCTGTTTAGGCCCATTTTTTAATGTATAAATAGAAATATAGGTGATGTAAGTAAGGGGGTGGTAAGGGTAATTAGGAAAATATGCTAAGTGTTAGAGTTTGATCTATTTGATTGCAAAGGCTTTGTGCTTAGTGTGTGTTAAGAACTTGTAGAGATGAATGCAAGTGATTGTAAGAGGCTTGTGTGAAGCTTGTAAGAAGGATTTGTGCTTAAACCTAGCTCGAGGAAGGAGGATCTGGCAAGGTGTGCACAGATCTCTTGTCCTATGCAGAGTAGGTTTTGGTGGCTCTGTGCTTGTAGAATATTGAGAGAAGATAATAAACAAGATAAGTGTTGGTGGACATAGCCCCATACTGGGGTGAACCACGTATATCCTGTGTTCTGGTTTCTTTGTGCATTATATTCATTGATGTGATGTACTATTAGTGCAATGATATATGTTAGATGCATCTGATATTATAGCTTAGTGCTTAGTAATGTGAATGAATGCTAGATATAATATATTTCTATGTGCTAAGTGATGGATGTATTAGATCTTGTTGGATGTTGTGTTATTCTATAATTAGGATTTGTATTTGCGATGTAAATAAGGGTGAATTTCTAATGAATGTTGACTGCTAAGTGCTCTATTAAGGTATTGTAATCACATATCTGTGTCCCAACTAGGTTGCAGACATTTGATTCCTGCAACCACCCCTGCTTCTACCTCAGGTGAGACTTTATCTTCTTTGTAGGTGTTTCCGAAAGGGTCGGTAGTTAGGTTTTTTTTGGTGTGCTACTGAATCGTTAAACCTTGGGTCTAACCCTGTGCCAACAATTGTACATAGATTACTCAGCAATGACTCTTCATGATGACTAGGAAATGAGGTGACAACCAAAAGCTATACTATGAATAAACTATGTAGGGTTCCATGGATCTCTCTACTTAAAAAAAAAATAATTTGGGGATGCCATGTGCTTATAAACATGATATGAGGATCCTCTCACAATGCATGTGGGATATATAAGGTGGATTTTCAAATCAAGGGCTCAAGATTCACACAGATAATAGATCAATTATTGTTGAGTGCCTATCTTTCAAAGGCCATAAATCGAGTTACTGATGTCCAAATTGAGAAAATGAGAGAATTTTTGGAAATATAGAGACACGAATAACAAGCTAGAAATCGTTTCCATGCATGGAATGATAATTGTCATGCCATAAAAATTAAAATATAGTCATGACTATTTTTGGTTTGGAAACAAATTATTTTTTGGCAAATGGTTTATTAAAAGAAATTTATGAACTTATAAAGTGGGTCCCATTTAGGGGCACGAATATCTAAGTTCACATGTACCAAGAGACCTAATATTTCATTGCAAAAAAGAGAAAATTCCCAACCGTAATCAAGTTCAAAGAATATGAAGAGAATATTATAAAGGAAGGTGAAATATTTTCACCTCTGTGTGAAGTAAAACATAAGAATCCCACCATTAAAAGAGTACATCGAAGAGTGGATCAAGATTTCACTGAAATAGATAACTGATCCAATAAACAAATGAACTGAAAATAATCAAGTTACAATTATATATAGGCTCAAAAAAGACACAAAAGGGACATCCATTCATCATTACACTTCTGTGAGTACACTCGTTTTAAAGCATTTCCCTTTTTTCTTCCCAATATTTGATCATCCAGCTCTATTGGTTTATTTTGTAATGGTAAAGTCTATCCCTGATTCATTTTTCTCTTTTTCTTCTAGGTTACCTCTGGTATATATGGTCCACGGGAGCCCCATCCCATTCCATTTGCAAGAACACATTCATTTTATTGCTTAAGTATTTTGTTGTGCTTTAGGAAAAAAAATTATTCAAACTTGAACAATCTATGCGTAATATTCCTTTGAAGACTCCCGCAAAGAGATAGTCCAGGAGTTCATACCTTTTCTGATTTATAAATTTTATATAAGCATGAGATATTGAATGTGTTTCTATTGTGCATCTTATGATATTAAATGAATTAAATTATTTAAATCTCTATGATTTTGGAGCACCAATCTATTTTCTTTCTTGTGAGTTCTATTTTGAATCTTTTTTCCTCATTGCTCAAATGAATGGATTTTATGGAATGGATATATATTTTCTATATATTTTAAGTGAGGTTATTGTTTTTCTTTTATAATTTATCATTTGTCATTTTGGTTGTTTCACCACCCGGTCCACTTTCATGTGTAGATGATATGAATATTTAATCTATTGAATAAGTGAATTTAAAATCTAAGTGAGAAAGAGGACTATCACCTATTTAAAAACGTATAGGGGATACTAACAACTTCGTTAAGAATACCATAGGAGGTTGAATCTTGTCCCTGATAGGAAAATAGATCATCATTTTTGGAAAATACATTGGGGAAAAAGATTCATTTTCATGAAATTTGATACTTTTTTATAGGAATTAGATATTATTGAAAAACTAGAAATTGTATGGTTCAAGTCTTGGAAAGAGATATAGAAATATTTCTATCTGAATGGTTTAAGATGAACCAGGTTCTTGAAAACCTTGTTCAAGGAACATCATATGGCCTTGAATATATACTATTGAAGTTTTAGGTACAATTTGGTTATGCTAATTCTTAGAGAATAAAAAAAACATACAATATCCGAGAGGATAAGCTCCCTTGCAACTCCATTATTAAAATTATGGATTTTTAAGAAATATGCCCCGATGACTCCACTAAAAAGATTTTTGAATTACAAGAAGATATATATGGAAACTATACCAAATAGTTTATTTCATGTCATGGTGATATTTTTACTTCCCCACCAAGACCAACAAAAGTTCATCAAGCTACAATAAAGGGAGAAGGTTCTCAAAGAAGTAAAGGGTTGCACAGAGCCCCCCTTAGTTCGCAAGGAGAGGTTAATCTCATTCCAAATATTTCCATGGAAAAGTTTCTCATGTTCTTTAGAAATACTTCAAAGGATGCCAAGAAGTATTTAGTTAAATTTGATAATGTTTGTGATATTTATAATGTAGATGAATATGACGTTTTTACTGATTGTTTATCTTAACTCTAAATGGAAATGGTATTGAATGGTTTTATTCATTGATACCTAGAACAATCACTATTTGGTATGTATTAGAAAATTTATTTGTTGAGAAATATTTCCCGAGGAAGGATACATATTATCTTTTCTTTAAACTGGCTGAAATATAGATGAATAAAATAGAGATAGTTAAAAAATTCCCTTTTATATTTATGAAAGGCCTTCATGATATTCCTCACGAAATGTTTCCAAATGATTTCATCATTTTTATTTGGTAGGAAAATTATTTTCCCATGAATCTGAGATTTTTATTGAAGAAAAAAGGAAAGTCCAGTTGGAAAGTGTTGAATCAATGAGCTCAATTCATTGAAGAAAATATTCATGAAAGATATGTTGACCTCTTAAACTTTAAAATATGGTTCCAAGAAACCGAAGAAAAGGATTTAGAAGAAAAATATAATTAAATATGTCAAAATTTATTTACATCGGATTATGTTCCTGAATTTAAAAATGAGAACCCTAATGTCTCACTTCAAGAGAAATATTATCTTCCACATGCTCCATTGGAGGGAAATTGTGACCTCTCATATTATCAATCTGAGAGTAATGTTGGAAATGAGTTTAAGGATGGATTTTATGAACATCCACTAGATACACATGAAGATTTTATTCAATATGGTCATGGCTAAAATATTACAGTGGGCTCTCAATGGTCACAATTGGTTTATACAAAGCTGAATGATGAAGTTAGCATGAAATAAATAAAAGCGACAATAAAAGTTATCACTTTGCATTCAACTTTCAAGCTGTTGATTTCTCTTCTGGCATAGAGTTTAATGAAGAAAATATATTCCAAACATAAAAAGAAAAAGGGAATTTACAATAAGAGGAAAGGGTGGTACATTTTATTTTTGAGGAAAATGAGATTATTGGTGAACAAAAATACATAGCCCTATAGTTCTCCACATATGTTCAACAAAAATTTATTTTTGTACCCTTACAATGTTGGGATGATCATTGTATGATGAATAATGTCTTTGGAACATGGCCAATGAACAATAACTCTCAATCATGGATGGGAGTAAGAATACAAGTTTGTTACTTACAACTTTGTGACATCCCCGACCACCCAGGTCTGGCCATGCTACTCCAGATAACACTCTAATGCCAGTTTGTAACATCCTTGACCACCACATAGGCCGGGAAATGCCACTTATTAAGCATCTTTGATACAAATTTGTAACGTCCCTGACCATCAAACCTCAACCAGACAATGCTACCTAACGACTGTATCTTTGCTACATCCCTGACCATAGACCAACAAGCTGGACCATGCCACCAAAATAAACTTTCATGCTTTGATACCAATTTGTAATGTCCCCGACCATCAAACCTCTGTCAGGAAATGCTACCTAATGATTGTATCTTCGCTACATCCCCGACCATATACCAATAGGCTGGGCCATGCCACTAAAAGAAAATTTCATTCTATGACGACCCCAACATTAATCTACTGGGCTATGCCACACAAAGATACTTGTGGAAACATCATACACCTTCAAGACACCTAAACTAGGAAATGATACCTCGTAGAAATAAAAATTCTCATATGCATATATATATAACATAAACATACAACATATTATGCTAATACACATATTAATGAAGAAATAGCAATAAGCCTACACATACAACATATAAAGGCATTACTCATCAATTGTAACACATGTACAAATACACAACATCTAAATGAACATATAAGTGGTACTTATATTTTAATAGAATTCCACCAACTGTGTGCATACCTTCCATGATCCTCCCAGTCATATACCACGTTGCTCATCACTCTCAATAGTGGATCACCCTTGAGCTGGGACTATACTCCATCGGGCAAGACATTACTAGGATAGGCAAGGACAACAAGAAGTTGCACTATTCTATAAGAATGATTTCCTCCAAGGATCCACTTACACCCACAACTCACAGACTCTCATTCCCCCACATGCCTGTCCTACCCCAAGAGTGTACACCTTCACTGTCCAATAGTCCATTGACTGCTACACCTCCCCTTCCTTGGGCTTCAAAAATAGGATGGATGAGGAATTCTCAGATCTTTGTAGCTGCTACTAGAATTCCTCCAGAAGAAATCACTTCCTCAACAAAATCTCTCACCTAAAGAGAGTTTCTCACATACCTAACAATCTATTTCTTCTATCCATGGGCCTAACAATCCGCTTCTTCACTCCCGCTCCTCAACACATGGGCATGATGATGAATTCAACAGAAATTGGACATGGAGGACAATAATGAAAGAATAATACATAGGCAACCCACATGTTATAGATGTTGCAAGGGTAACCATTTGGGCTTGTAGCAGAGGTTCGGGTGTCTTAGAATCTGACAATGGAGGGTTGGATCACTACGTACTTTCTTAGTGTATTTGTGAGTTGAGGTAAGGGATGGATATCCTGGTCTGAATGGTGATAATGGTGAGAACCCCCCCCCTTAATATGCATGCGTCTTGGATGACACTTGGCTATTCAAGATCATGTTCCTCTCCACTTTGAACTCATTCCCCTCCGTAAAGGAACTTAGGATAAATTAGAATCCTATTGACAACCTTTAGAATAATAATTATATATTATTTCTTGGGTTTAAGATCTTAAACTTATCCCCTTTTCCCCATCTTCTTAGCCCCCTCCCTTACCCAGGCTAGTGGATATTAGACCCCCATACTCTTTCTTCATGGTTGGTCTGCATGCAACGATGTATAATTTTTATTAATGATCTACATAATTACATATACAAAACAAAATCATGGCATTAGCATCTTAGGATCTCTATCCTAATCATCACATAATCCTCCTAGCTTATTATAACTTGACTCAACAACCTAACAAACATGTTTAAAATTCATAATTACAACTGGGGTTCTATCTGGGGATATTACAATCCCCTCCCCTTATTTTTGCATTGTCCTTAGTGCAGTTTGTTTATACATATACAATTCAAAAATTATTCAAAAATATCCAAGCTTTAGCTATTAGAAGCCTGTTATCCACCTGATGCTCTACTTTCAAGCACCAATTATGGCATTCATACTATAGCTTAAATTCAATTTCTCTATTCCATAGAGATTATTCAGGAAAGTATTCAACTCATTGTTCCTTATTACATGCTTCAATTAAACCTCATTAAAAGAATTGACTGGTTGTAGATCCAGGACGTTCCACCCAACCTTATATCTCACTGTTGATAATCTCTTAGCAGGGGATATGATTCCATAGATTTAAAAACTCTTCTCATACACCTATTCATTCGAAAGAAACATTAGAACATACATGCAATATATATACCAGAAATTCTAATAACATTATGACCTACATATAAGATACACAACATAGAATGAATAGAGAATTGATACTTATCTTTTGATTGAGAAGACCTTCTACCCCTGAGAAGGGCTATGATTCCATCAGCGCAATGGCTTCCCAAGATAGCCATGGTCCACAATCCATGTAAACATGGTCTAGGTGAAGGTACCAAACCTCAACAACACTCCAACCAATAGTATCTCATTCCCCACATGACTATACAACCCAAGGTAGTATGCACTTTCCTTCCAGGGCTCCAGCACAGGTCGGACATGAAGTCTAATAGCACTGTGGCTCCAAAAGTTCCAACTGCCCTCGGAGGTCTCTAGGTACTCTCTAGGCCTTAAATAGGGGAACCTATCCCCACACTTCTCCCTCCATGGATCCAAACTTCTCCAAGGAAACCCAAGGAGAAGTGTACACACACCCAGGTCCACCGGGGATCCATAGGGTAAGATTCATTGTCTCCAATCAACATCTTCCCCGAGCTACGCTTTGTAGTCAACATTCCAACTTTAATCAATATCATCTCATCTTCATCACCCACATGCAGTTAACATGAGAGATCATAAAAGAATTCATTTAGGAACTCAAACTTGGTTTAAAAAAGGAATTCAACTTTTCCCCAAAAGATGAGAATCTATTTCATAGTTCTTCTTGTCTCTTTCCATATCAGGAGTGCAACCTTCCTGGTGGTTTTCCACAAGAACCAAACAGCATACCATTTTTCCTCCAATGCTTCCTCTTGCATACAACCAACAATTGTCAGTATCTCATGCACATCATAATTCAATTGTAATATGTACAAAACTATATGAAATGATCTTAGAATTTTCTGCACCTAGCAATTCAATCATAATTACCAAAAAATCTAATAAAATAGAATGACTCATCATTATATGCATATGCATGTTCATAATTAATAAATGTAAGTTCATTACTTCTTTTTCTGAACAAGAAATTTTCTGTAGTCAGTATTCATGTGACTACTTGACTTGCAACTTTCTTGTTGCAATGTCTAACAACTCCTGAAATGTCCTCAACTTCATGAGTTAACAACATTTTAGTTGGTATTAAAAATTATTTCCATTCAATAATATATATGAATGTACTTACAAAACACATTCAACAATTTCATTTTCGTATACATTTCTATCACTTACTATGCATGAGTGCAATTCTCAATGCATACTTATTCAATGCACCTTGCATTGAATTAGATAAATCTCTTTATCTTAGTCATGTATCTCACCATCCATAAGTTGGAATTTTGACCAATATCTTGACACATTCTCCACACACCTCTTATTGTCTTCCCAATTATTTGGATACCTTCCTTTTCAACCCAAACACTACACCAAGAATATAATTTTGTGGTCTTCATTAGTGTTAGAAAAAATGTTGCAGACCAAGTTTTATTTAAGGATAGGAAAATTTTGGTACCTGTGTGGTTCATAACCTTTCCATATCCATACTTTTCCATATCCAACCATGTCCTGGTCTCATACATGACTGGATTTACTATCATTCATTCCTATAACAAGTTCTTATCTTTTATTTCTTTGGTTATTACCTCATAACCAAATTAACATGACATTCTACTATGTTAGTGTGCACATTCAAAAGTTAAAAATATTTGATAACTACCACATGCATCTATCCTTTACCACATCTAGTGGTATCTTATTCATGTTAATACATTCAATAATATTATCCCATGTATCATAAAAATTCAATCATGGAAAATTCTTACCTGAATTTCCCTTTGGCAATTATGTAACATAATTTCAAAAGAGAATACTTACCTGCATAGCTGGAATTAAATGAATTTGATGTTACCTAATTAGTTGATGATAGTAGAATATTTCATGTTTATTTTATCATACTTATAACCAACACTTTATCTTTATGTTGCTTCCTTCCATATGCAACAACATCATCAACAACACTTTGCAAACATGAAAATATTTGTTTTTCTTTAGTTGCCCCAACAAGCCATAACATACTTGTTGCCACATAAATTGCAGCAATTTCTTTCTCCCTATAAATTTTTTCCTTGTTGATCCCAAAACTCTTTAATTCTTTCTAGATTCTTGAATCTTCTTGTGTTCTCATTGTAGCCACTATACATGATCATTTCTATCTTGAGCACTTTCTATCCAATAACCCTTTGCTACCCTTTGCATTTGTAGCCAATACCCCACTGATATTAACCTTCAACTTTCATTTATTCCCTGGATCCTACTATCCTAACTCATATTTGGATGAATTTTAATTACAAACATGATATATTATTTACTTTGGATCTTCAATATCCAGTTACTCTTCGGAATCGAACTCCTTCAGCCCTTTCCTAATTGAATACTTTAGTACTTGAGGTTTTCTTGTACTCTTCTCTTATCTTTGCCAACTAGCCTCAAACTTGATTTACCTAGCCAATCTCTAGCATATTGTAAGGATGCACATATTTGTTGGCCCTGGGTTATGGAAGAAAGAGAATATAAGGAAGAAAAGGAAAAATGAGAACTGCGAGGAATACACAGTGATTGTTACTTGGTTGAAGTAAGAAAAAAAGCAGAAAAGATGGAGCGAAGTAAGAGAAAGAAAGACGTTGGACGTGGAGATCAAGGATGATAGATAAACAAGGAATATGGATTGTGGAAAACTCACCAAGTGGGAAAATCTACCATTGGATGCTTTGGTGCACCGCACGAGAAGGAAGGAAAGAAAGGCTAGTGAAGTCATGAAAATGTAGGTCAAGTTGATCTAGGGTTTTAGACACCTAGGGTTTTGGTATCTAGGGTTTTGTTGATACTGAGAGGGGGGTGAATCAATATCAAGTACAATTTAAAACCTTTTTCAACTTATACTTAAACCATTCAATTATATCCAATGAGAAATGAACAATAGTATAAGAG
>JZKD02S2403508.1:7342-28909 GCA_000966675.3 Picea glauca | reverse complement strand
ACACATCCAATATCTTCTCATGTTGTTGATGGTGTGATTGGAACCTTCCATGTTGAGACTCAGTCTCCACAAGCCAGTCACACCAATCCTAAATCTAATAATTCTAATGTACAAAATACTCTTTCTCCTACTACTTCCTCCGGTAAGACTGTTGAAGTTAATTCGGTTCAATCCACACCTACCGGGAAAAATCAAAATAAAAAAGAAAGGGAAGGGTAAGAATAAGGAGGAAAAAAATAACAATCAACCATATGAAAAAGCCAAAACGCAACCCGTTGATGAGGAATATAAACATAAACCTAGATATCCTTGACTTATTTGTGGTGACGATCATTACACGAAACATTGTCCATGACGCATCGAGGTTAGTAATTTCCTCCAAGGGACCGGAAAGCCTCCTACACCCACCATTTTGTCACAACCTTTACCTTTTCAAAAAAAATCCCAATTGGTCATTCATGAACAAGTTTCTCCTTCTCCCTCATCTTGTGTCCTTATGTGTATTGGTGACTCCAAGAAGAATGAAGTTGCAATCGCAACTCAAGCCAAAGATTATTCTTCGTCGAAGGAGAAAGTTGATGATTTACCACCTTCGTTGGTTCAACCTCCTCCCTCCACTTCACCTCCAAATGGTCCTCTTCATCTTGAATAACCAGGCCTCGATACAGTTCTTCTCCCTCCTCTAAAGGGCGTTGTTCGAAACTCTTCGTTTAATCCTCACGCACATGCTACACAAAACTATAGTATTGTAGAAGACCTTGCACAAGCACCCTATGAGATGTAATCTCTCGAAGTCCTTCCAAGTTGTCCCACTCAACGGAAGGCACTATTAAGGGCTATTGGTGGAATTGACCCCACAGATACTAATTTAATAATCTTTGACTTGGAAGATCACATTCCAAGGCTTCCTCCTTAGTTAGAATTTCAGATCCAATTTGTTGTTTAAAAAAAGAATATTTGTAGAACCATTATCGATGAAGGAGCCTCAACTTGTGTTATGTCAGTTACTTTTTGGAAAGCTATTGGTTGTCCTACCCTCACTGAATCACACAATACACATAAGTCCTTCAATGGAACAGGTCTTAAACCTTATGGTGTTCTTCCTTCGTTGTCTATTACGCTAGAAGGTAAATCGGTCAATGTCGAGATTGAGGTCTTTGATGCACCTCTTGATTATAACCTTCTACTTGCTCGTAGCTAGATTGATTCCAAGTGTGCAGTTGTGTCTACCCTTTTCCCTATGTTATGTTTCCCACACCAAGGAAAGGTCGTTACTGTTGACCAACTAGCCTTCTTTAATTCTCATTCCCATACTAGAAACGTGCCTTTTATCTCGAAGACACATCCTAGTTACGAGAATGTTGGCGTGGGTCTTTTGAAAGATTCAACTTTGATGGGTACATTTCCGATCCCACCAATCGATATTACCCATCCTTTTGTTGCCTTTATTAACATGATATCCACCACTATTCTTGAAACCACCAAGTCATATGACCCATGGGTAATACCCAGCTCTGGTGATTACCTTCTTTACAGAGACGAGATGCCTTTAAGTCCGGTCGAATCTGTTGATTAAGTTGTTCAATCAGAAACCCCCTCTCCTCCTTCTCTCTGTGATTCATCTTCTGATCGGTTTCACGTGATCTTTTCTACTGATGATATGATAATTTCAATCATGTCTATGGAAGATAATCCATGGGATGATGGGCATCATCACTCCATTCTCTTCCTAGAATGTGATACCATAGAGAGCTACCAACAGATTTTGACTCCATCGACTGTTGTCGTTGATTCTTTAGTTCCTGAGTCAACGCATGATGTGTTGTATGAAGGGAACATAAGTAACATTTCACCTATTATCCCCCTTGACATATCAATTAAACCTGAAGTTGTGGAGAATGTTCATATCGAGGCCTTGTGTTCTACTGATAAGGTCCACACTTATAAAGCCCTTTTCCAAGAATTTCATGACATTTTCACCTGGAGTTATGAATAAATGCTAGGTATTGATCCTAATATCATTGTGCATGAGATTAAGAGATATATGGATGCTAAAATCGTTCGACAGAGACTTCACCCAATCCATCCATGTAAAGTCACTTCTATCAAGATTGAAGTTGAAAAAATTCTTACAGCTAGCTTTATCTATCCCATGGCTTTGACCGATTGGGTATCCAATCTTGTTCTGGTAAATAAGAAGCAAGGAACCATACACGTTTGTGTAGATTATAAGGACATAAATAAGGTTTGTCCTAAGGACAATTACCCAACCCCTTTCATTGACCAGATCATTGACTACTGCACCAGGAGTGAAATCTTATCCTTGATGGACGGTTTCTCTGACTATAATCAAATTAATATTTTAGCAGCGGATCAACACAAGACTTCTTTCATTTTCCCTTGGGGAACCTTTGCCTACTGAAAATTACCCTTTGGTCTCAAGAACGTTGGTGTGACCTTTCAATGCACTATGTCTTATGCTTTCCATGATATCAACCACATTGTGCAACCCTATCTTGATGATCTCCCAATGCATTCCATGCGTCGCCAAGATCACTCGACACATTTAAGGACCATTTTCGTACGTTGTATTTATTATCGCATATGTTTGAATCCACACAAATGTGTTTTTTTGTGTGGAATCTGACTGACTTCTTGGTTTCATCATCTCTATACATAGGATTCGGGTAGACCCTGTGAAGGTTGAGGCTATTCTTAATCTTCCTCCTCCTTCCACGCTACGCTAGCTCAAAATTTTGCAAGGGAAGGCAAAAATTTTGCGTCAATTCATCCCCAATTACGTTGAACTGACGAAAGGATTCACTCGAATACTCAAGAAAGGTTACAAATTTGTATGGGACGATACTGAAAACAAATCATTTGAAGCTTTGAAACTTTCCTTAACCTGAACACCATTACTGTTTCCCCTTGATTATAGCCGAGATTACTTCCTCTACTTAACTACTTCAGACTCTACCATTTCTATGGTCTTAGTCCAAGAGAATCATTCACTTGATGAACATATGATATACTATTTAATTCGTAGTCTCATGACTACTGAAACCAAATACTTACATGTGGAGAAACTAACCTTGGCAGTTGTTCAATCTGTCCAATGTTTTGTCATTATATCTTATTATGCAGAAACATCGTTATTTATGATTGCAACCCCATGCAACATATCCTTACTCAACTATTTCTAAGAGGAAAGTACTCCAAATGGAAAGTTATTCTCTAGGAGTTTGACTTGGATTTTGAACGTGCTAAGTCAAAGAAATCTTTGGTTTTTTCCTAATTGATATGTAACCTTCCCTCTACTGAGACAAAAAATGTGGCAGAGGATTCCTTTCCTAACGAATCCCTTTTTATGTTCAGTTCTGATGACATATGGTACAGATATATTAGTATCTATCTCTGGACTCAAACTTTCTGGCCTGATCTATCTAGTACAGATCATCATCATATATGGTATTGATCTAAACCCCGGAGCAATAAGTTTCCAATAATTGGTTGTTCTGTCACTCCTTCAAAAGGGTCAGTAATAAATCGTTTTACTTGAGTGATTTGAAATAAAAGGTAAAGTTGAAGACTTATGTGCTTTGATTCGAAGTGAATGAAAACCTCTTTAGTCTTCCTTATGTGCAATATGTCATGCTTGCCTTTAAGATTCTATGTGTGGAAATTCATGGAAAAACAACATAAGAACATAATACACATAATGGATAAGACACTTCACTTGATAATGGAGTTCACCCTTGCAGTGGGATACCTCTCTGGGCCATGCTCCAAAGCTTGACCGCTTTATTATTCTCGATGTAATGATGTCTCTCCTTTACAAGTTGTAAGGCCAAAGTCCCTCTTCAGTGACGGAAACAAGAGATCAAAATGTGATCAGGAATGCATCAGCTTCACAAGTTCTCATACTCATGAGGCATCCATTATGCTAACATGGACATCATTCCCACATACTCAATGCATAAAAATATGAAGAATAAAATATGACCCCCGTCAACATGGAGCCATCAAAAGCCTTAGATCTACTGCTCAGATCCAAAACATAAATATGCAACCCATACAAAAGATCTTGGAACCCACGAGAATCAAAACTGCTTCGTTGGCCACTTGTCATGCAAGTGCCACAATTTCTCTGTCACATATAACTGATTGATTTGATGTAAAAGGAATATAAGAAACAAATATATAGAAGGAATAAGTTGATCTTGCTGACTTTCTGCAGCTTCTCTCTGCTCCTTCAGACCTATAACACGCATGCTATGCTGCAACAATTAATGAAAAAAAACATCATAATGAAAAGCATGCTTACATTGGATTCTCCAACACTTATCTTGTTGATATGAAGCTTTGTTTCAAAAAAAGACATCGTCATTGAATTCGCGTCATCGAATTACCCAAAAATGACTGTCAAATCATCTCCATCCGAGTCGGACACTTTCAGGCCCAAGAGACACCTCTACCTTGGTTACCGTGCCACTGCATTTGCAAAAAATGACTCATTCTAGAATTAAGCTTCTAAAGTTTTCCTCAGATCAGAAAACTAACATCACCACTACATTCATGGTGTCATTTTACCTAAAAATTACTATCCCCATGTCTCGATCCGAGTCGGGCACTTTCTGGACCCAAGAGGCACCCTCGCCTCGATTTGCATGTCAAAATCCGTACAGTGCATACCAGGTTGTACGGACCATACAGGCATGCTCCATGCACTGGTGTGTGGCTCTGAATGCACACGTTGCCCTCAAATGCACTGCCCAAAACCCGCTTATATAAAAAAAATCGGGCGGTTATGCCATAAGTGAAGTTTTTTGGCTTGTTGGTTGCATTGACTAAATTAAGGCGTTCATTTTGGTGGAGGTTCTGGGGTCGAATCCCACGGACCTCTGTTTTAACACATGTTTTATAACTGAATTTTGGCGTGCTTGCTAAAACTAGTGGAGGTTGGCTAGAATGGAAAAATGGATAATCAATAGCAGAATATGCTAAATATGGAGGCAGCTATAATGGCGGACATGTGGAATATCATATGACAGATGGTTGCATGGTGTGGTATGGGACCAAGGGCTGGTCCGAAGGCCTAGCCCTTTCCTCCCCCATTCAAAACATTTTTAAAACTTAAATAAAATTTTTCCCACATTACAAATAAGAAACAACGCTTGGTCTAGTGTGTTGCGCCTCTTTTGTCACCTAAATGAGCAAAACAGAGGTGCTTACAAGCTTAGTTGGGTTAGCTAAGAAAGAGAGAAGTAAAGGAAAGGGTTAGAAAAAGAAACATAAAAGACTAAGCTAATAATTAAACTAAGAAATGAAAGAACAACTAAACTATTGAGCATAAGGACACAAGAACAAAAAACCAATAAGACTCATGTCACCAATGGCAAGGATTATATTAGTGAAAAGAAAACACCAAGAAGAAAGAGGAATTTGGGTCCCTTCTTCCTCCAAGAGAGGGATCTTGGACCCCCACAACTAAGCTCTTCTTACAACTTTGAAAGAAATGGTGAAAGAATCCCAAGCTAATCCACTCAAGAGGTGAGATGGATTGACCAAATGTAATGATGCTAGTATGCTCTTGATGAGAAAAGAGGATTACCCAAGAGAATAGCAACATCATAACCTTGCAAATGAATTCCTTGAAAATGTAGTGCAACCATGGCCTTGTTTTATAGCACCACTTTGAGGTATTGTGCAACCAGCTTTTAGTGTGAAAGGGGTTGTTTAGGGCATTTTTAGGTCTTTAACCAGCCACCCAGTCGGATCCAGCCGAGATTTGGATGTCAAATCAACTTGGAAGCTAAACCAGAAGTGGGTGGGAGGCTGACCAATCTCATAAATGTGTCATTCTCAGGTGTGCATGGCTTTTAGCAACCACAGTCGCACATTGTGCACATGTGTGCTTTTCGTGCGTTTCTGGTTTGCGCATGTGTGCGCGCACCTTGTGTAGTCATGGTGCACCTTAATTTTATCATTGGTTGTATAGTTTTAGACCTTTTGGAAATGCTTTTGTGGTAATTTTGGTCCATGGGTGACCTCATGACTATTTGAAGATGCTGGATTCCTATAACCATTTGCGGACGAAACTTCAGTGATAACAGATGCCCTCTGATGGATGAGGTTAGGAGCATACGTATAGCCAAAATTCATCAATGTTTCTTCTAATGAGAGTGTCGTTGTAAGAGAGAGAGATAGTTATAGGATCAAGAGTGACCCATTGGAGGGAGAAGGGAACCTATAGGACCCAACCTTCCATAAGGTGTGTAAAAATAAATTGTTTACAAATGAGGCGGGCATGCCCCATGCTCGTGTCATGTAACACAAAAAGGAAGGATGTTGCATAGTAACTAAAACTGTGTGTTGATGTAGACAACTATAGTGCCCTCGGGGGAGGTTGTGATAAAAGCAGAGGACCATTTTGAGGAGGAACATATTCTAAATAGTAGGCAATGACACCTGTAAGGAGTATCATGGATTCTGTAGGCATTGATAGCCCAACCAAGTTCAAAGGTCTTTGGCAAATATATAAGAAATAATTGCAATAGTCGCAAAGTAAGACCCACCATAACATGAGAAATTGTTGAAGTCGAATGTTATGGGGGTCAATGAAAGCAAGGAGCAATTATGGTTCTCCCTGTGTCATCTGAGACGTCTCATTGGAAGGGAAAATGAGAGTCAAGATATTGTCGCCCTTCTGGAAACTGTGTTGATGTCGACAAAAGGGGGACGTGACTCCAAGAAGCAAAGGGCTTCGTGAAATATACTAGGTGAGGTTAGGAACTGAGGAGGTACATGGACGAAGTCAAGATGTATGATGACTCAAGACTGCCCTTGGTTGGGGGTATATGCGAAGTATAAGTGGCCACAACCGTTCAACTAGGTCGAGTGTCAGGGGGACAACAAGACGTGGGATAAGTTGTGCCAGAGGTGGGACAAAGTCAACAAACTCAAAGAGCAGAGGTAGGTGGCCTATGGGATACTTGGAGTATATGGACGATGTCAAGAGGATTAGATGATAAGGAGTTCCCCAACCAAGGGTGACATGGGTTTCATTTTTCAGGAAGGTCGCCAAAGGTGACGACAAAAAGCTATGTAAAATGCTGGAAATAATAGCTTAATTACAAAAAGAATGAAAAAATCTATGGGGATAATAAGGAATATACAGAAATGGGTGCCCCAACGTAAGATGGCTTGGCCTGTGGGTGACGCAAGTTGGTGGGAAAAAAAAGTGGAGGGTGAGGGCCCCATAGGCTGGTTTTTGTAGTAGGGCAATGTATGAAGAGTAATCTGAGGATGGGCAGACTGATGATGGGTAAATGATGGTGCGGGAGTGCAGTCAAAATAATCCATGAGGAAGGGTCCTAGGAGTCCGTTGGGAAGGCTAGCAAAATGAGGAGAAGGAGTATGTGGTTGATTCACGACATGATGTAAGACTATCGAGAATCCCATCCCTAAAGGGTTGAAAATGGCATGAGTGTCAAAGTGACAAGGGGTACTATGAATGGGACAACTCATGTGGGGGAGAGTGCTACCAGGTGATAGTACCAAAAGTGCAATGGAGGTGGCAGTACTGCAGAGTTGGATATGGGGACCCTAAAAGAAAATTTCCAAGGGTGTGATTGGAAATGCAATTGAGATTCAAAGGGAATGATTACATTCTAATGTTGATTATATACCTGAAGGGGTCGCGCTGGTGTATGATGACCAAGTACCTGCACACATGAAAAACCAAATACCTGATGTGAACAATATCTGAAGAGAATCAAACATACAAGCATTTATTTGATAATTTTGAACATGAGCATGCATACCTGGACGGGGTAAGGGAAAAAAAAATGGCTCCCCAAGGGGTAAGGATAAAAAATGGCCCAGGGACTGTCTTGATGTAGATGAAGGGATGCTAATCCTGTGGCTGAAGATGGATCAAAAAATGGACACCCGGAGCTCCCAGAATGGTGTTTGGAAGTTTGGCGGAAAGGCATATATATAGTTGTAGGGCCCACATTGCCACCTCATTTGTACTTGCTGTCAGAGTGATTGGACGAGAGATATTCAGAGGAGATTTGGATATTCTGAGAGAATGAGGCAGTTGATTCAAGACTAGCGATCTTCAAGTTAGTAGTCTTATCATCTTGCATAGAATTGGGTTTTCGATTTGGGGGCAGGGTCGTACAGGGGGTTTTGTGGGTGTGGGCCCACCAGTGCGCGAGTGATTTAGAAATATGCACGCATGTGTGTGCACCTGTTATATTGATATATGCACATGGGTGCACTTTAAGGGGGGACAAAGGCATGCATGGTATGCACGCCTGTTTGCTACACATTTGTGCATGGGTGTGCGGTTGTGTAGTGGATAGGCACGCTGTGATGCATGCCTGTGTTCGTGACAGGGGCGCATGGAGGCACCTCTGTCTGGTGGGTAGGTGTGCATTCATGCACGCCTATGGGATGAACAGGTGTGCATGTGTGCGCACCTGTGGGGTGAAAAGGCACACATGTGTGTGCACCTGTGGGGTGAACAGGCGTGCATATGTGCGCGCTTGTGGGTTTAAATAGTCGTGCCTTGGGGGCAAGGCTGATGGTTGCAAAACTCGTCTTTTTTGGAGAATTTAATGTGTTTTATGTTCGATATGGCTGTTCGAGGACTGTATTATGTGGTTGCAGGCAATCATTAGGACGATGTCGGTCCACTGGCGAGAGCGGGATTGGTCATAGCTGAGGGAGGATGTGACTATTAAGGATTCGATGGTTCGTGCCACTTTGGCAGGCTATGGGTTGTTGAAGTTCTTTGAGTGCCCTTTGATACGAGCTCAGGAGTATCTTCTTCAGTTTTTGATCCAGATGTGGAGTCTAGATCTGCATTGTTTTATGGTGCGGGGAGAGCAGCTAGCCTTCACTACGGTGGAGGATGTGTACTTTCTGATTGGGCTCCCTTTTTAGGGAATGTCCCTACCAGCGGAGCCTATGTTACCTAGGGACGGGCAGTTGGCTACCTTAGGCCGGAGGTACTATTCTAAAGAGAACTTTATGTCAGGCTCCATAGTGAGTATCAGGGCTATGGATGATTTAGTTCATCGTTGTGTGGCAGCGATGATTGTGAGGGTATATGGGTCCCTTGCAACTCAGCAGATCAATGGTGGTCAGCTAAGGATTATGGGGAGGGCACTGGCAGGAGAGCGTTTTTCCTAGGGCTTGATGTTGCATGCCAAGATGGTAGGGCAACTTGACAGGTGTCGGACTATGGACTCAAGGGACTTTGTCTTTGGGTCCATCTTGGTGGCCTAGTTTTTGGAGAGGGCGTCAATGTTACGCCCTAGAGATTTATTGGGTGCACCTGGTGTGTGAGAGCCGTGACTGATGCGGTGGTTGACGATTTTGATTCTCCACAGTGGTGGTGAGGGTGGCCATTTTTTCACAGTCGAGGTTACACAGGTGTGGTGATAGATGTCACAGATCATACTGCAGTATCCATATTGTGGGGTTGACTTTCGGGGTGAGCCGGATATGGTGTTACCTCTGGGAGAGGTTTTTGACCATCGAGGTATTTTTGTAATTTGTTTGATATGTTGATATTTGAGATAGTATGACCTATGTATTATGTATAGATGGATGTTGATATTATCTTTTGTTGGTTTGTATGTGTAGATGTGGGACCTCGCGGGCAGAAGGTTGAGTTGATGAGAGCGTCGTCTCATCAGGGGCCAGTGAGGCCTCCGCGGGGGGAGCCGTAGGTGGGGGAGAGACGACGACGTGAGGATGTGGAGGCGAGACCAGCTAACAAGGAGAGGGCGGCTAGGAGATGTCGTTTTGATGACCCTGGTGTCGGGCCATCGCATGCTCCTCCGTTAGAGGCCAGGGGAGATTTTGAGGATATTCGTCACCGCTTGGAAGCGGTGCTACAGGGAGTGCCTGAGGGCATGTGGTCACGCATCTAGGATGAGGGTGTCCTGGAGCAATGTGTGGGAGTTTTGTTGATGTGGCGGCCTGTTGTTCAGCGAGCAGCAGTAGCAGGTGTTGCGATGATCGAGCGGTTACCTCCAGGTCCGGAGGGACCAGTAGTGGGTGGGGCACCACCGCCTGAGGGAGGGGTAGGAGATGGTGCTCTAGAGGCACCTTGAGTGTCTCTCTATGTATTTTTGTATATTATATATAGGTTGGTGAGCCCATTTTGGTGTAGTGACACCAGTTTTGTACCGAGGTGCTTCACTGGCCTGCGGATTTTGTATACAATGTATTTTGTGTGTATGTAAGCATTTTGATGGCACGTTTGACTAATTTATATATATATATATATATATATATATATATATATGAGTATACATTTTGGGGTCGTTTTGATGTTCACATGTGTGTTTATTAATGTTATTTATGATGTCTAATCTATATATGTTGTGACAGGCTCTTGATGGTTTATGTGTGTGTAAAGGTATCTTGATGTGATATATGCCAATCGAGTATAATGTTAGCTAGGTTATCTGTGATTTGATTAAATTGTCTTGGAATATCTGTAAATGTAATGAAATTAAAATGTCGAGATAAAAGTCTAACTTGCAGGTATTTGCGAAAAAGGCAAGGATTGCGGACACGGTACACATTGTTGAGCTGGAGGACAACTAGTTGGGAGTCAAGTAAGATGATAAGGTGGCGAATACGATGATTGATGGCATCGGCAAGGAGGCCAATGATGGAAGTGTACTCGGCTTGGTTGTTGGTTGTTGAACCCAAACATATGCTTTTAGAGTGGAGCAGTTCATGTGAGGGGGTATAGAGGGCCCAAGCTGTTGAAGCAAGATTTTGTGTCCAATAGCTGGTGACATCGGCATAACCGATGTGGTAGGCCGATGGAGGAAGCATCTGTCAATAACACAAATTATAGTTTAGATGTGAGGTATGGAAAAAGATTAAAAACACTATAAAAATAAATAACCTAATGTAGAATGGCTACTCTTAGGTGTAAAATTTCTTTAAGTATAGCTCATTGACGGGTTTTTTGAGAGAGAGGCCTTCAGGGGAAGCCAAGATGTATGCGCCTTTGGTGAGGCAATGTTGGATAATGTAGGGGCCATGCCATAGTGACTCAAATTTTCCATGACCGAGGGTATCGTGAGCGATATTGTAAGCAAGGATGAGGTCGCCTTCGTGAAATGAGCAAAGGTTGACATGGCAATCAAAGGTGGCCTTTGACCATTTTTTGGCTGCCTCATTGTTCTGTAATGAAGATCGACGATCTTCATCTAGGGACTCTAAGTTCAACAAATGTTGCTCCATTGGAGTAGTGTCATGTAATATCTCAATTGCGGTATGTAAGGTGGGGATTTCGCACTTGATAGGAAGAGTGGCCTCGACTCCATGGACTAGATGAAATGGTGTGAAACCAATGGCCATTTTCACAGCTGTACGGTAAGCCCATAGCGCGAAAAATAACATATGATGCCAATTGGTCTTATGTTTGTTAACCGTGAGTTGTAACATGGTTTTGAGGACCTTGTTAACTGATTTGACCTRTCCATTGGAMTGAGGGTAATATGGTGAGGCAAAMTCGTGGGAGAATCCTAATCGGGATGAGAGTTCAACAAAAATCTCATTCTCAAAATGTTTCTCGTGATYAGAGACTAGTTGGAGTGGTACTCCAAAGCAGGATATGAYGTGATTRAAGAAACAACRYGCTGCAGTGTCARCAGTGTTGTTGAAGGTAGGCATGGCTTCAGCCCATTTTGTGAAGTAATTGACTGCGACAWYGATGTATTTGTGTCCATTGCTAGATGGGGGATTACAAGTCATGAAGTCGATGCCCCATTTACAAAAGGGCCCGRCAGTAATGACTGGGTGAAGAAGAGCAAGTGGTACKCATGCTTTGTTGGCATAAAGMTGAMATTTATCRCATTGCTTCATGGCATGAATGAAATCRTGAAACAATGTAGGCCAAAAATGACTTGCTCGAATGATTTTCTGAGCAGTGAACATCCCCGAGAGATGGCCCCKGCACACATCGCTATGATAGTCATTCAAGACTCTATCGGCCTCGTCAATGGTCAAGCATCGACGGAGTATGGTGTCGACCCCTCGCCGATATAAGATATCTCTAATGAGGAGATTGTGGGGGGCCTGGTGGTGAATACGAYGGCGATCATCTCATGAGAGGTGGTTACCAAAMTTTTTGGTTCGGAGGTATATRAGGAGGTCATTGTACCAAGGATCATCTGAAGTGATATAAAAGAGATGTTCATCGGGGAAGTCGGTATTKATGGGGGTACTGGTAGTATCAGAGGGGAAGGTTGTGAAAAGTTCGGCGAGGACAAGARATTTCTTTCTCTTGGGTGTTGAAAATTTGAGATCATACTCCTAAAGAATAACGATCCATCGGGAAAATTTTCCATTAATTTGTCGAYGACTGAGCAAGTATTGCATGGGKTTGGAATCTWCTATGACCCTAGTCATGYGAAGMAGAATRTAATGGCGCAATTTTTGGACTRTTAGGACGATTGCAAGGGATAGTTTCTATTCGTGATTATACTTCAAGGGTGGTCCTSAAWKTTTTTTACTAATGTAGTAAATGACATGCTCACGTTCGTCATCGCCAATTTGAACAAGAACTCCTACTACTGAGACAATWGATGCTGATATGCAGAGGATATAGTCGCGATTATAGTTGGGTGAACTAATTAAAGGGGCATTGGAGAGTTCCATTTTAATATCATCAAACACTTTTTGGGTATGTTCATCCCAGTGAAATGGGATGTTTTGGTGTAGTAAGTGAAGGAAACCGTGTKCTCGAGTGGCATAGTCTGGGACAAATCRTCGTAGAAAGTTAGCTTTTCCTTGTAGGCKCTGAAGTTGGCGTAAATTTCRTGGGGGTGGAATTTATGTGATGGCATAGAMTTTGAGGGGGTCCACRGTAATACCACTTTGGGAAACGATGAATCTAAGGAGGYGCCCGACAGTGACRCAGAACAYGCACTTGAGGGTGTTCAAGCGAATGTTGTACTGATGACACCGTTTGAAGATGATCTGTAAATCATCAAGATSTTGGGTGCATTTTTTGGATCGAGTTGTGAGGTCRTCCAAGTATGYRAGGATGATATGAGCTAGATCATGAAAAATGTATGTCATAGCCCGTTGGAAAGTTGTGCCAGCARTTTTTAGGCCAAAAGGCATRACACGATATGCAAAAGTACCCYAGGGGGTGGTAAATGCARTTTTGTATTGATCGACTGGGTGGATTTGGATTTGGTTATAGCCAGAGAAACCATCCATGAAGGATAAAGCCTCGTGGCCAGTGCAGTCGTCGATAATTTGATCRATGAAAGGTGTTGGAAAGTCACCTTTGGGACATGCATGATTGAGATCGCAAAAGTCTGTGYAGACATGGATAGTGCCCTRTTTTTTGTTAACGGGTACAAGGTTGGAAACCCATGAGGTATAGGCGATGGGGTAGATGAACCCAACTGCAYGTAATTTTTCAATCTYRGCTTTGATAGCCACGGCTTTGGATGGGTGTAGTTGTYGTTGTTTTTGAYGAACCGGTGTAATATCAGRCCAGGTGTCAATGCAATGTTCGACAATAGAGGGATCAAGGCCAGGAATTTTTGTGTATGACCAGGCAAAAATATCTTGATATTCTTGGAAGAGGKTTTTATAGGCGGTGATTTCTTGAGGAGTGCATGTGGYGCCAATGGTGATTTCCTCGATGACTACATTTTTTATGGAAATATCRATTTTTATGGTCGRGAAAATGTTGGCCATGTTGTCTTMTTCAAAAGCATCAGGGGCAGGAATGSGGTTGTTGAACMAGTCGATATGCCCTGATGGGATAAAATCCTTGGTTTCGACTGCATATATGGGGTGTTGGTTAGGAGGCATGAAGGCTTCMTGTGCAAAGAAGAGYRCTCTATGGTGTAGCGCATCCCATGGGTAGTCGGGGGTGTTTAATTCTTCRAGTATGTCCTCATCACAGTGGAATTGGYGGGAATACAAGGGATCRTAAAGAGTGATATCAGTGACTATTACCGTGTGGTTGTCCTTTGSGGATGAAGAAGCARGGGGACTRATGCAATGATATTGCGATGGTTCGCTCGACATAAACCAAATATTGAGGTACTKAGGAGTACCAGTGATAGTTGGATRTAAAATTTYCGTAGGGAAATGAACAAGAGAATTGGGGGGATTTGGGGGTAAATCCTCRTATAAGTCATCYAAGAACCACRGAGGAATAGGGAGTGCTTCTGGTTCAGGAGAAACGATATGAAGAGTCTCTAGTRATGAGGTAAGGTTAGTCATYGATTCTATAGGGGGTAMARGGGTTTGAATCAAGGTCATTTAGCGTTGCCTATATTCAATGATCATAGAACATTGATATGTAAAATGATCTAGGGATTCACATAGAGAGMAAGGGAACCTCATGCATTTGTTGACTGAAGTCGTAACATAGTGGATGTCAATGATGTTTGGTGGGGATGATGTAGCTGGATTGGGTTCRTGCTGGAAGCTTTGGCGTACTAYGACTAATGTCTGTCGAAATTGAGGTAGTGATGGGCAATGTTGTGTATAATGGCCATATTCTAAACATATGGCGCAAGCGAATTTGGTTTACAGCCCTTTGCTACTTGTGTTAGGGGAGGTAGTGGCAGTACTTGCTATAGTGACGAATGGTGATGGTGTTTGATTGAGTTGAATTAGGTTATGTAACTCAGGTAGAGATGGGCATTTGTTGGTTGGGTGTCCGTATTTATCACATAGCGTGCAAGGAGGTTGAACACATGGGGGAAGTGGAGCAGTGGGTGTTGTAGGAAAATATCCCTGCAGACAGGTAGATCACCTCTAAGGCTTGACCTTAACCCTAGACAGAAAAATGCTTAACATGGACATTGACTTCCTTTCGAATCTATCTAAACTAATACATGAGAAGGAAGGATAACAGAAGTACCTCTTAATCGACATTTTTCCCTGCACGCTCCGAGTTGCGCTCCAATCCTTTGCTCCTCGCTAAGCTCTATGGAAAAAACAAGATACGACCACTTCCTACTCTATTGACATTAGCTTGAAAACAGATCTATCAACAAATGATAAGTTCATGTAATATCAGACACAAACTAGAAAGAAATAGGCCAAGCGTGTCATATTAATGAGAATAACGACATCAATGCTTACAATCGTAGATGTGAAAGTGACAGCTTTGTCAAGTCCCCTTTGTCTAACCCTTGCCTGAAAGATCCACAACATGGATAACAGCAGCTTTATTGATCACTCTCCTTTGGCTGACTGTAAGTTTCCTCCAAGATCATAAGTTTCATGTGTTCAATTCTCCCCTTTTCCAATCAGCTCCAGCACCACTTATGAGATCATAAGTTTGGTGTAATTCTCCAATTTGCAGTCCTCTTTCACCATTAGAAAGCTTGCTTATATAGCCTTGGAGAGGCTTCAACCACTTGAGCTATCCTTGGGGAAGTTGAGGATTTTCCTCCTTCAATTGAGGATCTACCCTAGGATCATGGTTGGACTAGGGATTTGAATCCAACTGCCTTCCAAGAATGAAAAGATGCTTCTCCCATTCATCTCAACATCTTAACAACTTCCCAGAATAGGTAGCGCTCCCTCAAAAGGGCCATCAGAGCATTGTAGCGCTCCGTAAAAAGGTTAAGGGAAGCGTCAGTGCTCCAAAATCTATAGAACTCCCTCAAAAGGGCCAGGGGAGCGTTATAATGCTCCCTGACAGTGTAAGGGGGAGCATCAGCGCTCCGAGATAGTGTAAGGGGGAGCGCTCCTCTCCAAAACTCATTTTTTGAGGTGCTTTCAGATGAAAAGGTTTGCAATCCTGCTGACTCATTTCTCCTCTTCCAAATCAAATGTTTGAGGTTTTTCAAGTGTCCTTCTCATGTCATTATAGGCATGACATAGGCATCATGGCAGTATGACACTTGCGACACTTGTGAGCAACATGTGATGCTTGCGACCTTGTGAGCAAAATGCGACACTTGTGACCTTTGTAATGACGACACTTGCGACACTATCAAAGTGAGTAATTTTGATGTGTAACATATTGCCCCCCAAAGTATGAAGTTAGAATATAGGAACTGATAACTGAAATACTTTGTAGACGTTCAAGCAAGGGTATAGACTCAGAGAACCTTACGAAAGCTACACACAAACATCCAACAAATATCATGACATGTTTCAGAACCCAAGGTAGGCATACCTATGCTTGGGTGATCAAGGCTTGCAAGATCTGGCCACCATAAAATACACTACAGATCCATAATTGTATTGATAAGATGGTATAGCCACTGAAAATACATTGTGGATCTATACTCTGATGACATGAACTGATCATAGCCACAAAGAATACCCAATGGATCTACGACATGACAAGACATCGCCACGACCAATACAAAGTGGATCTATGTTACAGTGTATGTGTTCTTTGTCCAATAGAAATTCCTTCACAGCCTGGGCAAAGCATATATCAAAGCGATCACTCAACCCAGGGTCTTCTCACCAATCCCAATATGGTACGAATCTGACCATGTGAATAGATGTTCTGATGTCGAACATGGCAGAAACCACTTGATTACCGGTCAATGGTGTGAACCGTTAACAAGTGCGAGGGAGATCACCATTAATGTCAATGATTCCCAAGGTACCTTAGTACATTCTAGCGAATGTGAATAGATGAGTTGAAGTCGAACACCCATGGAATCATTCGATCAGAGGCCAATGATGTAAACCTACTATCAAATGTGAGGAGGCCTTCCATTGAGGCATGCAGGTCCCAAAGTACTAACCGGTTTCTAAGTCTGATTCTCAGATAATGTGTTGAAGTCGAAAGGAATAGAATCGTCGAGGGAGGGCCTTGATGTATCCCCCATCAATGACACGAAACGGACATAGAGATGTAATTGGCAGATCAAATGGACATGGACTGACACAGGTTTTGAGGCAAGATATTTGGGATGGCTGACTCTTGAGGCGGATACTTCCCTTGAACACTGAGGCATAAAATAAAAATGTGACATGGACAAAAACTATGCAATGGATACTGTGACTTGCGTCGGGTGACCCAAAGGAGTGAAAGGAACTCGAAGGATTGGCTCAGTGCATAGGTTCAGCGGATGATGATATGTTCAAATGACAAAGTGTCATGTTCAAGGGAAACTCTAAGAAGTGTTGGATGATGTTCTCAAGAGCCTGCTTGGCTTGCTCCTTTCAATTTTTTCCCCCATCCAGATAGATGAGTACCTGTTTTTGGTTTAATGAGCTCGAGGAGGATAACACATGCTCGATATAACTCACCTTCGGTAAGTTCCTCTTCCTTTGTTTAACGAACCGGAAGAAGTAAGGGATCGGTCCCATATGGGCCTGTCGATGTGTGCTTTAACGAGTCCAAAGATAGAAAACTCGAAGGTTTTTTGGGATTATAGAGTTTGGAAAAACACTTAAAAGGTAACTCTCTCTGTTCATTTTTCATACAGTAGTCCAACGAGACCGAAAAAGGGTTAAACTATCGCTCGAAAGATGCCCTTTCTGACCTTTTAACGAGTGTGAAAGGAAGCAAGGTCACTCGATAATCTTTTCATATTTAGAGAGTCTGAAAAGGGTTTAAAGGAGACTCTAGGGGGGTTCCTTTTTCGTGTGTTCGTGTATCCGTACGGGTCCAAAAAAGAGATAAAAGTTTACCCGGTTGCATTCTCATGTATCTACGAGCACGAGAAAGAACAAAGACTAAGCTCAGTATGCTTCCAGCTTGAAAGCTGGTGACTTGACTCCAGAATGATCATCAAAGGCTGGAGACATGCCCCCCAAGCTTCAATTCATTCACCGACTTTGAGGTTGTCACCAATTTCTATGCTATATGGAGAAAAAGGATACAGGTGGATGAAATGAAGGTTCAAAAATGAGACCTAACGAAAGACTCGACTCGACATCTACGAGATCTGGCGAAAGACTCAACTTGAAGGGAGAGGTGATTGTTTCATTTTTGAACGAGCTTGACACAGGAAAAGAACTATGCTCAAGGTTCCAGGTTCGATCCCCAGATTGTTGTTTCATTTTTTAACAAGATTTTTATAGAGAAGAAAACTATGCTCAAAGCCTTTGTTTCATTTTTTAACGAGCTTGCCACAGAGAAGGGAAACTATGCTCGCGACATGCCCCCAGCATGAAAGCTAGTGGCCTCTGTTTCATTTTTTAATGAGCTTTCCATAGAGAAGGGAAACTATGCTCGTGATGCCCCCAGCATGAAAGCTAGTGGCCTCTGTTTCATTTTTTAACAATCTTTTCACAGAGAAGAGAAACTATGCTCGTTATGCCCCCAGCATAAAATCTAGTGGCCTCTGTTTCATTTTTTAACGAGCTTGCCACAGAGAAGAGAAACTATGATCGTGACACTTCTTGATCATGACTTCCAAGAGGATAGTACTCTAGAAGGATACCATGTCAAGGGACAAGACTTGGTCATGGCTTCCAAGAGATCTTTGTCGGATGGAAGACAATCACTCTGGAAGGAACACATGTCGAGGGTCATGACGGGGGAAAGGATATCAAGCTCCAATAACCGTACTGAAGAGATCATCATGTTAACTACCGGATCCAAATCGTCGGAAGTTGAGGTCATGGGAGACAACGCCACATAATTGACATGCGGCAGGGGTGATACTGTCTGCATATAATAACCGCTTAGGGAGGTAACCCAGTCGGGGCCGATGAATGAAAGTTGATCAATAGTCACAATTATTCCATCATGAGGAAAAGATATCACACGGAAAAGAGTGGATACAATAGCTTTCATAGCATATACATAATCATGCCCAAGGAGTAAAGAGAAATCCAAGGGGTCTCAGACTACCATGACATTGATAAAGACAGTTTTCTCTCCCAAAGTTACAGGAAACTGAGGAAGGATCCCTAAAGGTTGACTAGTTCTTCTGTTAAAAGATAACAGATTTTGTGTAACTGGTGCAAGCTGCGGACAACCCAAAGCATACCAAGCAACAGAAGACAAAATACTAACAGATGCACCTTCATCTATCAGTGTTTGAGGAACGTCCCGACCACGAACCTGTACTATAATCTGGAAAGGAATGTGAGAGGGAAGACGAGGTCCTGTTAGCACACCCCAATCAAAAAGGATGGCTTCAGTACTTGGAGGGGATTCCACAGGAGGAGGAGGAATGCCCCCAGGCATGGTAGAGTCTGTATTAACAAGAAAAACATGGGTAGTATCGGGTTTACTCTCTAGAAGGAGAGTAGGATAGACCACGTGGGCACTCTTCAGAGGAAGAGTGGGACTGACCGAGGAAGGGATTGGATCAGTCACTTTGACATTCCTTAATGGAGGAATGGGATTGATCGATGGTGAAACTGGATCGACCACTTGAGTTTCATTCTCCAAGGGAAGAATGGGGTCAACGGGTGGAAACGGATCAACCGCTTTGGTGTCACTCTCTAACGGTAGAGTGGGATCGATCGAGGATGAAAATAGATCGACCACTTTGGAATCACTCTTTTGATGAAAAGCGGGGTTGATCGATGACGGAACTGGATCAACTACTTGGGTTTGTGGTTCAATCGAGGAGGAAACTAGATTGACCACCTGATCAACTAGACTAACCAGGGATGGAACCGAATTGACCAGTCCATCAACCAATGATGGGTTGGAAGAAAGCTTATGATAACCTTTTGGAAGTTGAATTTGTTCCAAAAGAGAAGAAGCCTCGTCCATGCGAGGACAAAGGTGAGAGTAATGATTACCTTTACATAACATGCAAGGGAACTTGACAGTTTTCTTCTTCTTACCAACCTGAACATAACTAGTTGATGGGGTATCATCGACATGATCGACAGTGGCTGATGATGTGGTGGACCACATTTATAAGACCTTGATAAGACCGGGGCAATCCCTCAGAAAATGGTCACCCTTACAAAGGCTGCAAGATATTTTGGGTTTTGGATTGTTCCTTTTAATCTTGTTGATCTCATCAACACTCCCAGTACTATTAACAGTAACTAGTTTCTTAGAGCCAACATCTGATGTTGTTGGGGTCTTGGTCCTTTTCGGGCTCTTCTTCTTCTNAAGCAAGGTCACTCGACAATCTTTTCATATTTAGAGAGTCTGAAAAGGGTTTAAAGGAGACTCCAGGGGGGTTCCTTTTTCGTGTGTTCGTATCCGTACGGGTCCGAAAAAGAGAAAAAAGTTTACCCGGTTACGTTCTCATATTATCGAGCTTGAGAACGAACTAAGAGTATGCTCAGTATGCCCCCAGCTTGAAAGTTGGTGGCTTAGCTCTAGAATGATCATCAAAGGCTGGAGACATGCCCCCCAAGCTTCAATTCATTCACCGACTTTGAGGTTGTCACCAATTTCTGTGCTATATGGAGAAAAAGGATATAGGTGGATGAAATGAAGGTTCAAAAACGAGACCTAACGAAATACTCAACTCAACATCTACGATATCTGGCGAAAGACTCAACTTGAAGAGAGAGGTGATTGTTTCATTTTTTAACGAGCTTAACACAGGAAAAGAACTATGCTCAAGGTTCCAGGTTCGATCCCCAGATTGTTGTTTCATTTTTTAACAAGCTTGTTACAGAGAAGAAAACTATGCTCAAAGCCTCTATTTCATTTTTTAATGAGCTTTCCACAGAGAAGGGAAACTATGCTCGTGGTTTCCCCCAGCATGAAAGCTAGTGGCCTCTGTTTCATTTTTTAACGAGCTTGCCACAGAGAAGAGAAACTATGCTCGTGACCTCTTCTTGATCATGTCTTCAAAGAAGATAATGCTCTGTAAGGATACCATGTCAAGGGACAAGACTCGGTCATGGCTTCCAAGAGATCTTCACTATATGGAAGATAATCACTCGAGAAGGAACACATGTCGAGGGTCATGACAGGGGTAAGGAGATCGAGCTCCAATAACCCTACCGAAGAGATCACCATGTCAACTACCAGATCCAAATCATCGGAATTTGAGGTCATGGGAGACAATGCCACATAATTGACATGCGGTAGGGGTGATACTGTCTGCATATAAGAACCACTTAGGGAGGTAACCCAGTCGGGGCCGATGAATGAAAGTTGATCAATAGTCACAATTCTTCCATCATGAGGGAAATATATCACACGGAAAAGGGTGGATACAAGAGCTTTCATAGCATAGACATAATCCCGCCCAAGGAGTAAAGTGAAATACAAGGGGTCTCGGACTACCATGACATTGATAAAGAAATTTTTCCCTCCCAAAGTTACAGGAAACTGAGGAAGGATCCATAAAGGTTGACTAGTTCTTCTGTTAAAAGCTAACAGATTCTGTGTAACCGGTGTAAGCCGCGGACAACCCAAAGTGTACCAAGCAACAGAAGACAAAATACTAACGGATGCACCTTCATCTATCAGCGTTTGAGGAACGTCCCCACCACGAACCTGTACTGTAATCTGGAAAGGAATGTGGGAGGGAAGACGAGGTCTAGTTAGCGCACCCCAATCAAAAAGGATGGCTTCATTACTTGGAGGGGGTTCCACAGGAGGAGGAGGAATGCCCCCAGGCATGGTAGAGTCTGTATTAA
>JZKD02S2403496.1:374225-393465 GCA_000966675.3 Picea glauca | reverse complement strand
TTTAAAAGAAACTACTAGAGCCCTAAAGTGCTAGCACTCTAGTAGCTTCATTCTAGTTGCTTATTGCATAATAATTTTTTAATAGTCTAAGGAAGGAAGATTCACTAGGGCCTAAAAGTGCTTACTCTCTAGTGAATTTGTCTTTGAGATTTGGATGTTTGAGGCCTTGAAGTGCCAACACCTCTTCCATCCACCTCTTTTCATTTGGCATGTATTATCATTGCTATTTTTCTCCAAGTTGTGTTGTTGCTATTGTTGACTCCATAAGCCCTAAAAGGCACTTGTCCACTTGCTTTAGTGAATGATTGATCAAACAAACACTCAAACTCTCTTCCTTGAAGCTTTTACTAACTTCTACTAACTCCAAGCTAGACTAATTCACTAGTTAACTTGTTGTTGTTGCAAATTATTTCTACAACCATACTAATCTATACTAATTTGTTGCATACACCTACATAATTCACATCTAACTCACTATGAGTTTGCTTGTGACAATTTCGTAACAATCTACTTGATAAATGCTAAGTTTCCATGATATTTTCTTGCAATTATGAGCACTAATACTTGTTGTTGTTACAAAAGATTGCTACAACTATCTAACTGCAACAAATTTTCTGCAAAACTAACATTTAATGCTAGCTAAACATTGCAGAAAACGCTTGTGACAATTGATTATCATTTTGCCTAGTTAAAGCTACTTCATCATTGTAGTTGTTATAAAATACTTATTGTTGTTATACACTTTCATATTGCTGCACCAACTAGTTTATATTTCAAAAGTTCATGGTCTTATGAAGTACCAACATCATTTTGTACTTGAAAGATGCCATATTTTTGCTTTGTTGTCTTGTTCTGGGCAGGTACAATTCACCTTTACTTTTGCTTCATCTCTTAAAGACATAAATAATCTTTTGACTTGAGTGACCAATGAGAGGGGGGTATTCTTGCTTCGTGTCTTAGTTCATCAACTCTTTAGGTCACTAGGGACGTCTCCCTTGGGGTAACCTTAAAATACTCCTAAATAGAAAAGGGGTTTCCTATTAAGGTGACAGTGATAGGTCACCCTCTTGTTACGTCAATATTGCTTGACTTGCCTTGGGCTTTGGGCAAGTACAAATTGTGCAACAACAAGAACTATACTTAATACAACTGTAGAATTCCTAAAACACTTGCTGGTGTATATTTTGACATAAGTTCCTAGTAGATAAGATACTTTAAAGAACATAAAAAAACCTGGTCTATGAGAGTTTAGGAACGATGTCCACTTGAATTTGGCCTCATGTGTTCATGCTTTGTCCATATCTATTTTGATGTACTATAATGCCACCTTGGGCTGCAGTTGACCCAACTGAAATTACTGTCAGAGTTTGAACCCTATCTTGTGAATTCATCAAGGAGGTTAAATTTTGCCCAAGAATTATATTTTCTTGCTTCATAGCTTGAATTTCACTCACTTGACTATTGATTTCCTCCAAAATTAGTGCAATTTCTCTGTCCCTTTTCTCCTCCTACTCTTGATTTCTCGCTTTTGAATGAGCCACATTTCTCTTGTGCAACAACAATGCAGAGTCATGCAATCTCATTGTCCTCTTCAATTCCTATAATTCACAACCATTACAATGGCAGGATGCATTGTGTCCTTGCTACATGTTCATATTGTGAGGTTGGATGCAAACACATTCTTGGAGAATGTTGCGAGGAGGCTGGGCTTAAAACATAAGAAAGAGCACAAGGGATGAAGGGAGACCCTGTATCAAAGCGCAGTCTTGTGTTGCCTCACTAACCAATTTCGTCGCTCTAAGATTTTCCTAATGTTGCACGAAGTAATTTTCCTACCATTCGGGAGGACCTGTTCTTTATTGTTTCCATCACCTAAATTAGGGGGATCGTCCCCAACTACCATGGTGACCAAGATTTGGAAGTGAGGGATATATCTCCCACCTTTTCCAATTATGAGTGGGGCGGAAATATCATAAATCCATTTGTGATTCGAGTGAATGACAAGCCAAGGGAGATTGAGGGAGAGTTTAATCCAACTGCCATGCAATTTGATGCATGGAGAGGTGACACGTAGTCATGATGTGATGTTTGGAAAGGTTCAAAATTATATAAGTTGATAGGGGAATACTCCCCAATTTTATTTTTTTGAATTTGAAACGTAAATTATAAGGCAAGAAACTATTGCTAAAAACTTGATTTTGTTTTAAAATACCTTGACCAAGATCACAGGCTTCTTTGGCCAGAAGATCTTCCCTTTGATTCATCTTCCCGAGGACGTGAAAGTGTTCCACCTTCTTAAACATTTTCTCCTCCTTGATGATTCTTTGAAAGGCTCTAACCAGGTTATGTTGTTTGTGTTCGATTTGCTTCCTTACTATTTTTATGATTAGCTCGGAGTTGTTGATTACTATTACTTCCCTGTACTGTTCAAAACTGATAAGGTTCAATCCCACATATAATTTCATCGCCTCAGCTTGATTGTTTGTAGCATGACCTAGTCCCCAAGCAAAAGATATTCTCTTTGTTCCTTTGGGGTCATAAATGACCCCCATCGCCCTTGTCGCCCCTAAGTATGTTGGCTTATGAGTAGGTAGCCTTTTAAATTTAGAGCAATTTTTTAGTATGGTTACTTGGCTGCTTCATGCCCAAAGAAAAAAATGGACTCAAGCAAATTCTCTAATCCTTTGGTAAGAAAAATGAGTAAGCTAATGGAAGGGCATAGAAGAACAACACCACCCAATAGAAGTGGCAAATTCCTCCATGATAAAAGAACAAAAGAAAAAGTAGAAGCACACAACAACAATCCTACAAAGGAAATTGCTAACAGAAAGTAAGTCAAGGTGGATCCCCCTCCTTCTATTCCTCTCGGGGAAGAAGAACAAGGATGAATTCAAGTCAAGAAGAGAAAGAAAAACAAGGCACCACACCCAATGAAACTAAGTCAGGATTAAAGGGTCCGGGCTATTTAAAACCAAGTAATATCACAATAACGAAAGGACATCAATTAGACAACACTAAAAATGAACCCTCACAACATGCAAATGATTTCAAATTTTCCTCTCCCATTTTACCTAATTATGACACACTTTAATGTTATAGACATAAGACATATATTACATTCTTTTCAATATTAAATTATAAAATGCACCTCATACTTTTAATTCAATAATATTCTTAAGTATAATTAAAATATTAATAAATAATTTTAACAACCCACTTTTAGTTCATTAACACTCTAAGTATAATTAAAAACGTTAATAAATAATTTTAACCACCCAAAATTATTACAATAAATATAAATAATAGCAACAAATATACCTTATTACCATATTCCTTGTATACGAACCATTCTATAAGAAGGGCATTTTTTATTATATTACACATGTCTACGTGCATCTTTTGTCCTTGTCATTCCATCAAATTTGCATTTTTTTTTATAAGAGTGGCACTCCATAATTCCTCACGGTCCATATTTTGTAGTGTAGGAGACGTTCAACTAATTTTGTATGTTTCGAAAGTGAAAAAACGAATAAAGTAAATAATCAAAATTTGCAAAGGATGCCCTTTGATCAAGAATATTTTTTCAATCCCATTTTCAGTTCTTGTAGTTGAGATGACCAGGCCAGAGATGTTCACGTCACACGAGTGCAAAATTGGGTTCCTTCAATTTACCACATTTTCAAAGTTAAAATAATTCAAAACTTGCATTTGTGTCTGAGACTTTGATTTTTCCATTCAAATTTATAGAAAACCAACTCTTCTCCTTTTTCTATTTCACAATTTACCACATGACATGCATTGGATATCTCTGCCCGAGTCTATTCCTACCATTTCAAGACCAGTCGTTTTCTCAAACTTTTCTATATGTCCGAACGCACGTCTAACGGTTGTAAAAAAGTGGGAGGCTTTTCTTTCCCTCCTCGTCTTCATTAACAACGAGTGAGCTGTGAGGTTCCAAAGCAGTTTGTTACTTGCTTTCCTTTCTCTCTATTGTATTCCTTTGGAATATCATTCTTGCTTTTTCCATTTAATTATTTTCCTTTATGAGAGCAGCACAGTATTGAACGCCTCCTGTATTTGGGTTGTTGTGGTATAGATGCAATTAGGCAGTCGCAATGGCAGCGGCAACGACAGCAGCAGCTAATATAGGGATGATGGATGGTGCCTACTTTGTAGGCAGGAACGAGCTTCTAGCATGGATCAACTCTACCCTGCAGCTCCATCTCTCCAAAATAGAGGAGGTAATTAATTGTCTATCTATACATACCCAATTCATTATTATTACCCATATATGAATGTAGAGATATTAAAACATGATGGTAGCAGAATACCATCATTGAGTAATCATTTGTAAGAGATTCTGTATATATCATTTGAGGGCCCAACAAATTTTGATGGCTTGTATACTGAAATGAAGATGATGGTTATGATACACAGGCTGCATCAGGAGCTGTTCAATGCCAAATGATAGACATGGTTCACCCAGGAGTTGTTTCCATGCACAAGGTTTGAATTAAATAAAACTCACAATGGCTTTTGAGCACAGTTGCCCTGTAATTCTATTTGAATCCATGCTCAGATTGTTGATCTGAATCGCTTCTCGTCTTTTGATGATCCACTCTACCTACAATATTTGAAGTTTATGGAGAATCTATGATACTATATTTACTTGCACAGACCCTTATAAACCCGGGTCTGATATGCACCTAGAGATTGCTCAGATGAGGAGTTTACACAAGTGACCTTGGCACTCGAGATTTCACAACCTCTAGGTACATATTAGACCGGAGTTTAGAGGGTCTGTGCAAGTGTTCATATCCAATGCACCTAATGCCCCGTCTAGATTCAATGCACAGTTAAACACATCATTTTACATACAAAGAGTTGATGGATCACCCCTACCTCACTTCACTGGGGCTGTAGAATGCATGCATTTCAAATTTGATGAGTAAACCTGCTCTTCGAGTAGTTAATCTCTGGAACACTTAATGATGGATAGTTAGACTATTAAGTTCCAAGCCCGATGATTCATTGATTGAAGATTTTGATGACCCTTTGGAATTTGCTATATTTCAGGTAAATTTCGATGCAAAAACAGAGTATGACATGATCCAGAATTATAAAATTCTGCAAGACGTGTTTACTAAGTTGAAGATAGACAAGGTAATGGACTTTTGTTGTGACTCATATTTCCAGACCTACGTTATGTAGACTTGTTTTGTATTATACATTAGAAGAACAAGAGATCTGATCAAACTTATTCTGACTAAGAAAAATGGTTTGTGATCAAGCTGAAATAGAATAGACCAGATATATGCGAGGTGAGACATTCATTTAATGGAAATAAGATTTTGTGGAACAAACTATCTTCTTTATCTGTACATTGAGATGATATTTTGTTGAACAAACTATCTTCATTGTCTGTACTTTTAGTGTAATCCAAGATGTAAATAAATAACGTAGAATGTTGAGCAACGAATCAGCACTGTTGTTTCCAACTATTGAATATTTGGTGGCTGGGTATATTCTTCAGGTTGACAATTTTAATAGTCATAGATTACGTTCCACCTTCAAGAATACACAGTTTGATCACGATTTGACTTGAAACAATGCCTGAGCTTGATAAAGGGTGCTGCATAAATGCACGATGACCATAATCAGCTGTGGTTACTGTCTGTCCCATATTGTTCCTTTCAGCTACTGTTGGGAATGTTTCTGCTGACTTTGATGTTTCCCATTTTTATTACTTCTGCATGCCGATTTGAAATACGCTAGATTGGTCTTGCAACCACGAGCATCGAATTCCAAGTGACCGATTTAGATAGCAATATAGCAACTAAGCAGAAAGAATTCCCCTATATCGTTGTCTATAAGTTGCATCCAGACGTTGATAGGCTCCCATTGACTCTTACCTGCACCGATCTTAGCAACTAAATCTCATACCAGACTCGGAATCATAGTTGAATACCATGGAAGTTACATCCTAACCTTCATAAATTGATGCCATACTTGACTGCATTTCTAGTAATGGCTATATCAGATCCGTGGAGATGCCATGAAGGATGGTTCATTAACCCACTGTCCCCTGGTGACTTCTCTGATGCAGGACCTCTGCTGGGTGTCTTGGTGCTCCTTATTGCTAGTCAAGGTAACCCCAATGTCTAGTATCTTGTGGCCAACTTGAGTGTATCATAGATGATGGTAGTCTCAGTTTACAACAATCTTTGCCTATCTTTTTAGGGTCCTTTTGCTTCTACTTGTAATTTTCTATACGTGGCTGGCTGTTGGCCGTGTGAACCATCTGCAGATTATCCACAAATAATGGCCCATGTACCTGTCTAAGGTTTTCTAAATCATAGCCTTCTTATTAGTTTCCTTGGAGTATAATGCAGACTCAAAGGAAGGATACACATGTGAAACAATGGAGAAGATCTTGAATATACCACACAATTTATTGTCTTGCTGTGACTTATTAATAACATTAACCTAGATAACAACTGGAAAAGAATATAGGATAAACAACACTGTAATTTACCCAGAAAGCCATCTTGACATCAGATACCTTCAAGAAACAGGGTCTTGTAGGCTTTTTATAATGTATTAAATGTAATAAATTCATAATCAAGAAGACGATATAGCCCATACTTGTTTGGTTTTGCCTTAAAGTGCAGGCAGATAGTATTTTTCTTTGAAAACATTCAAAATTGAGTATGTGGAAATAATAAATATGATGTTCATCGAAAGAACATCTTTGCTTCAGAATACACCAGCATAGATCAATCTTAATCCTATATCTATTAAGCATTCTCAGTAATAAAAAAAACTAGGTTTAAGCATATCTATGCTCTTAAGCATTCTCAGTAATAAAAAAAACTAGGTTTAAGCATATCTATGCTCAAAAGGTCTGGGGTTAAATCTATGCTAGTTTATATTATTTATTTCTTTAAATGTTGGCTTATTGTTTTTGTTTTGACATTAGAAGTTGGATGCCAATTTTTTCTCGTTTTAGTTGATTAGCATGACATATCTCTTCCACCTTGGGCTGTAGAGTGCAAATCAAGTTTCAATGGTATAGATTGACACCAGAATATATGGAAACAAGCAAATTTCTGAAAACTACTCCAGAATCTATGGCTGAAAGAATTTTTTTGGTCTATTTAAAGCAAAATAACACAACAAGTTTTGGCAAGGGAGAAGGCGATTTTAAAACATACAAAGAGAATTATTATAGGCAAAAAAAACTAGCCTAACACGCAACTTCAAGTTGTACAAGAAGAGTTAAAATTCTCATTACAATTCGAAGAGGCATGCTTAGTTATATGCTCCTTCTGCTTTGGTTGGTCAGTTACTGTTCCTTATTATCCATTCTTGTACATTCTTGGGTAATCATGTATTGTTGGGATTTGGGAAGATTTTGAGATGTTCGCTAGCGTGTATAGTTCATCAACTCTGAACATGCATACCATATCCTAATTGGAATTATATCTTATAATACCAATTTTGGGTGGCATTTACACAGTGTGAAAAATCTGAATTGGGAAAAAATGGGTGGGATCATTAACTCATAAAATTGACAAAGAAAGGGGCGAGCATGGGTGGGCACTTTCCATGCTTGATGGAGGTTCTTTGCTTGAGTTTTGGACATGGTCACACCTTGGAGACACCTTTTGAGGATTCTTGAGCTTGATTTGAGGAGCCGTCCACTTCTTAGGGCATTTATTACTCTTTCCATGAGGTCGTTCTACCATTGGAGGCTAGACGTTGGACCTTTCTTGGCTTGGGAGGATTCTACACCATGTTTTGAGGCTTCCACTACACTCTTTCAAGGAAATATTGAGCACCTACACCAAATCGGCCCCTCCTTTTGTGAGATGTCCCCTTCTCATGAGGGTTTTATGTACATGTGGCTTGACTACTTTATTTTATCATTGTTTTAGAGTAATCAGTTGTAGGAGAATGGAATTTTACTTTTTTTAGGCCTAGATCTAAGGAATAACATGAGATAATACTATTTTATTGTAAAGAAAGGTGAGTATCACTCTATAAATAGAGATGCCCTTCCTCATTTGTACTCATGGTTGGATTTTTGGAGCTCTCATTCTTTGGAGATTAATTGACATATCTTTTCTTGGAGCATTTATGGTGTAAAGGGTTCTTTCTTTGTGGATGAATGTTGTCAATTCTTGAAGCTTCTCTATCTTGGTTTTATTTGTTGCATAAGGATTAATGGTGAAATGCTCAAGTCTTCTACAAGCCTTCAAGATTGATCCATTTGAGGGGTAAGTCTACAACTTGGAAGGAAGATGTTCTAGGGTTTTTTCCTTCCTTCTTCCTTTGTCGATTTGGTGATTATTTGGTGCCTTGCTATGTTTTTCCTTTGGTTCCCTAGCAAGAAGTATTAAGTAAATTCATCAAAGCATAGTTGATCTTGTTGGTGAAGGTCTTCCATCAAGGTTCCCTTCTTTTAGACCTTGATATTCATTGTTGATCTTGATTGGGTGAAGGACTATTCTTCCCTTTTGGTTCTAATCTCAAAGCCCTAATCCTTGAAAGAAATAGGCCAACTCTTTGGAGCAATGTTTTAAAACTTGGACTTGGACTCGAAATCGGTCTAGGGTCAATTGGACTCAGATTGATTTGATTTCGATGACTCGGTTTACTAGAAAATACATTAAATATTTAAATTTTAATGAAAAAAGTTATATTTTAAAGATTCCAAAAAATTATTGAAATTTTGAAAGAAATCATTATGAATAAATGAGAAAGAACATTTAAATGACAAGCAATGTTCCACCATCGCTTATATTGGGATCCTCATCATTAGTATCACTCTTTGCCTCTTGTCTAACCTTTTCCTCTACCTCAATCCACTAGGGACATTAGTTGCCACCACCCTAATTTGATGAAACTACCTAATCCAAGCCTTATAATATGGTAAAAAAGCTTAACATGCCTAATCAATGATTTTGGTTTTAGTGAAGGTTACATTTTTGCTAAGGCCATGTCAAAGGAGTTCAACAATCGATACTATCAACATCAAGGTACATGAAGGGCTTGGTGCCCTTGATTAAATGTCAATCCCATATCGTCATACGTGATGGAATCTAATGAAAATGTTGCAATCCTACCAATCCTGAAATCCAAAAAACTCTCAAGTTTGCTGAATTTTGAATGCGATATAAAATTCTACTTTCTCCATATGAAGTACGATGAGGTTGGAACCACTCTCAAACATCCTGAAATAATTAATGGTAACGTTAAAAATTTAAGTAAAAGGAACTTTAACTTTAAGAATTTAACATTACCATTGATTGCTAGCATTTTTGGTCAAACTCTATGAGGAAAAATGAGAGCCCTCCAAGGCAAGACGTTGGTAGGGTTTAGGAGTTAGGTTTTTTGTTATTATAAAAAAATTGAATTTTGCTTGCTGAGTGAGCCATAGTGGCGTTCAATAGCTACTCGGTCGAGTAGGTACAAACTCGGTTGAGTAGGGCTGGTTTGGTACCGAATCAGCCGAGTGAGACTTTGACTTAGTTGGTTCGGTACCAAATTGGGCCTCTGAACTAATCCATTGGCCAAGTCGATATGGGTGGTGGTCAACTTGGCCGATTTGACTGAGTCTGATTCAACTCGGTTCGAGTTTGAAAACATTGCTTTGGAGGGTTTCTTCTTAACCTCATAAGCCATTTGATTCACCTTGACTCCATTGCCCTTGTGGGATTTGGTAGTGATCTATATTCCTTCCATCACTTATTTCAAAACCCTAAAAAACCCCAAAACTTCATTTTACTAAGGCTACTCTCAGCTTCACCTTGTGCCTCATTGTTTGGTCTTAGTAATCATACTAGGGATACCCCCCTTGAGTTGGAGGAGAGATTGCCTAAAGTGCATAGGATAGGTTACTAAGGTGACAGTGGTGACTGTCCTAACAATTTCCCCTGAGTTGTACCTTGTGTATTAGGGATTTTATCATCAAGTACAATTTGAGCGATAATATGTCCAAACCACTCCCATGATCCAAGCAAATGCTCCAACAGTCAAGGAATATGCTCTGGCAGCCTCAACCAAGTGGATGGTTCCTTAACAATAGTGACATGTGCCTCCAAATATGTGAGTAATGGTGGAGCGCTCCATAATGGGTTATGTGGCATTATGTAACAAGCCCTCATGCATACAAACCCATCTCAAAAGGTCCAAGGTGTTGGAGCAAGGGGCCCTCCAAGATCCAAGTGCATAAAAATACGTAGAGGCCCCTCATGGAAGTGTTGTACACAATCTCAAGTGCCAAATACATGTCATATGACCCAAAAGTGTTAGGGAGACAATCACCTAGGCCAAAAGTGTGACAATACATACATAGATTCGTTCATAGGCTAAAGGGGAAGTGTGCTTCTAGGTATGACAACCTTTGCGATATAATAACACAATTTTTACATAGTGGTATAGTGAAAAAACCTAGGGGAACTCTAAGTCATGTGTCCTAATAGATCCACTCTAAGAACCCTGCACACCCAACCCGGCCATAAATGGCCTATAAGAGATGGTTAGAACGAGCCATAAGCACAGGACTAGCCTTGAAATGGAGGCTAAGAGGACGGGCCATGACAAACCACAAGGGTTTAGAGAAACCACCTAAGTAAAAAAAAGCACTTTACATAGATCACTAAGCATGGTCTAGTGACAATACATAAGATTCATGGTCACAACTTTTGACTTATCATGATACATAATACAATCCTCGTGAAGGCACAACTGATCATGAGACGTTAGGCTCAGACATCTTTTGAAAACATGCAAGAGATCAACTCAAATGGTGGAACAATCTAGCGAAAGAAAGGTATCCATCTTGATGTGAAATTGAGGGGTAACAGAGCACACTTTCTTGAAGCTCTATGCTATTGTCCTTCATTTGCAGCTATCAAATGAGATCGAGAGATGTCACCCGAGGGCCAGAGAGTAGGAAGGTTTCCATCTTGGACATCAAATTTTTGACCACATTTTCACCCTTAGGACCATCATTGAGGAGGCATGACACTGCTCTTTGAAATCCTTACACTACTTTGTAGGATTTCAAAAAGATTTTGACTTAGTTTTGAGGGAGGCCCTCTTTCAGCGGCTTCGAGACATTTGCATATTAGAGACCCTTATCACTGACATCATGTGCCTTTATGAGTTCCTCCTTGGCTTCCTTGGTACATCACATCGGATTTTTTGTTTCATTTGAAGCACCATTGGGCTGAAGAAGGGGTTCCTTCTCTCCCTAGCTTTGGTTGGGAGTGATTCCTAGCTAGAAGGAATTGGTGGCTAGGGTTTTCTTATGGTTTGCCTAGCTAGGGTTTGGAGAGCTTAATTTGTACCAGCTTTGTGATATATTGTGGCATGTACTTGTACTTCATTATATATATATTCCAGCTATCCAAACATTGTGTACTTGCAGATTTGAATTTGAGTGTATGTTATCTTCATAATTGGGTAGATTCTAACGCTGGTTATGCATGCTGATTTGACATAACATTGAGCTGAATTTGTTAAGTGATTTAACACATATATAGAAGATAAAGGGGCACATTTACTGCTGTAATAATCTTGTGTAATGAGTATGTTAAGATCTGTTTGATGCTTGGAAAGTGTGCCCTAAGGGCTGAAACTCTGTGGTATTGAAGTACACTTGTTTGGTATTTATTTTCTTGGGCTTCTTGGTGAATTGGGTTGGGAAGAAGTGAAATATTACTGCTGTAATTAATATTTCAGATTCAGTCCAAGACTGAAACTTCACAGGAAATATATATGGGAAATCAGAAATATATATGTAATTAATATTTGCAATAAAATCAGAATCATGAAATTTCAATCACCTGCACACTCAGCTCCAAATTCCCACAAGAGAAGACTTATTTGATATCCAATATATATATATATAATCAGTAAACACTAGATCTACTGTAAAGATGAATCAATGAAATATGCGGAGTAGAGTGACCTGGTGCCATCAACAGGGATGATGCCTCCCTTGCCCTAGCTAGGATGAAACCTATCTTGAGGTTGTAGGGTTGAGACTTCTAAGGTATGAGTGGAACTATGCCAATGAATATGCCCTAGGAGGAATCAATCAAACCTGCAATATTGGAGCCAAGCTAGCCAAAGGAGATCCCTATAGAGGTGTTGGAGATGGTAGGTGCGAGTAAACCTTAGGGCTTGAGACAAATGGAAGGAGTTAAATTGCTAATCTGAGTGTGTGATTGCAAATTTGGGTTTTCAAAGATAGAAGGATCCAAGAGAGTTGAATTAGGGACTATTTTTGAATGTTAATTGGGGTTTTAAAGTCTTCAAAAACTAATCAATTTTTGTTTTTAAGGGCTTTGTGCGACCCATAGAGCCCCAAATGCACTTTTTTGGGCTTGATATGTGTAGGTTTAGGCCCAAAATGGCTCGGAATGCCCTAAAGCATTTCAAGTCGTGTTTTTGAATCGTGAAATGTGCCCAAAATGTTTTGGGCTGTTTTTGAGCTGAACATGACATGTTGATGTTTTGATACCCTCAACATTTTTGGGTACTAAAATAAGGGTGGAAAGTTTCTTGCAACTCATCCTAGAGGGTGACCATGTGGTCTTTAGTCTACTAACCTTTCCTGAAATCAACGTTTCCTATGGCCCTAAATCCTTATCTCCCGAGCTAAAAAAAGGTACATATCAATAGCTATTGCATACAATTTGGGAAAGGTGCGTCCAATCATGATGGTCTTGTAGTTATTTGGATCAGAGACATCCCTGATTTATGGATAGGATGGATGTGTTGGAAATAGAATAGTGGAAAGCTTGAGAAAACAACTTCATTAAAGAAAGTGGTGAAGGGTTGCACCAAGGGGTCCAGACTCCATCCCATACTTAAAAAATTCATATTGAAGGCCCTCCAAAATTGTAGCTTTGCTAGCGTATAGCTTTTGAATGGCCCTTTTGAGATGGCTACTGGTGAAGAAGTGACAGGATGAGGGGGGACAAGAGATAGTGGTGAGATATTGAACATGATTGTCATAGAGAGAAGAGGCACGAGTTGACTATGCAGAGGGATTAATATTAGAGGGAGGTTGTTTTTGAGGTAAAAGGGTGTGCCAAAAGGTCTTGGGCAACGACCAAAAGGTGAAAAAATGCTCTCTCATCCTAACAAGCAAGAAACTCTGTTTCTTTCATTTTAGAAGATGATGGTAATCCCTCTAATTGTGTTAGGCTAGATTAGGATGATGGGATTGAGCTTGAGATTCTTATGCATGGATTTGTAGTCTTCATTGAACCACTTATTCATGGGGCAGGAGCTGAGAGGATGAGTGAACTTAGGATATTGGATTGTAAGTGGAAATGAGTCATTAGTATTGTCCCAAAGAATGTGAGTCGAAAATTGGATTGTAAAGTGTTTTTAGGGAGTCTCATAAGCTAGTCCATAAGAGGAATCAAACTCCATTATGAAGTGGGGAAATGGAGGAGGGGAGGGGGAGGTTAAGCAATATAAGGGCCGGAAAGGGTGAAATCCATGTAGTCATGATCGACAAGGGGAAGGTGGTTGAGATTTGACAGTCACAGATAGATGGGAATGAGTAAGAGAGTGCTCAAGAAAATTCAACCACACTATGGTTGCCTTTGCTCTCCCCCCAAATGACAAATTTCCTCGTCGGCCTTTGGTCATCGCTAAGGTTGAGAAACCTTTTGAGCCCAAGCAGGTCAACAATGGATGGGAGCCCAATATCATTGATCTTGAGCTCATTGTTGAAGGTTGGGGGCTGCCCACAAAGACAAAGATGACCCTCCACATGATACATGCATGATTCTTGTTGCTATGTGAATTGACAACTCCCATAGGCCAAATGGCCTTATCCAAATATTGATGTGATTGGTTTTAATGTTTGTATTGGATATGTAGCTTATTTGGCATTTTCGTTTTTGGCATGTAAAACATCTAACTATCTATGCTGTAGGGACCCTTGGCTCATGTTTACTACCTTTTGCAACCACCCTTTTTTTTAAAATACCTTTTACATATTTTTATATATTAATAGTCAAATTAAGCATTATATTCAAAAAATAATTTAACCACATTGGCACATGCTTTGTGCGGGAAATAAATGAATCTGCTAGAAGATGGAAAACAAGAGATCCGTTTCAAGATGTAGAGGCTGTTTGATCCACCCAACTCCAATAAATGCCTTCCATATACCATAAAGGAACCAAAATTGTCAGCCAAGCACCTATTGTTTATGTAATATCCAAGGTCAACTCTTGAAGCTATAATTCGTATTTAGTGATATCATGTACTAGGACCTGTTGAGTCCCAGTCCAGGCATTGAAGTCTCCCAAGAGAATCACATCCCCAAAGATCGAGTATTTAGAGATCTTATGATAGAGGTCATGGTAGGGATCTCCGTCAATGTGAATGACAAAGTCTTAAGAAGCTAGAGGAAAATAGCAAACAACCACAAATATATCTTGAGAAGAAGATCCTCTTTTAATCCAAAGACACAAGTATTTGGAATTCTTATCAGTGATGAGTAGTGTAATTAAAGAATGGAGGTGATCTCCAATAAGACAAGTTATCTCATCAAATCCGCAAAATTCTCTAGTGTTAGAAAATAAGGATCGCAGAGCAATAAAATAAAAACAAATGTGGAAATAAAACACAAAAGATACACAATACAATAGAGACACATATATGCGTGGTTCAACTAGTGTGGGCTACGTCCACCAAAGAAATTTCCATGTCCTTCCTTTATTATTATGCAACAAATGAAGGGATACAACCTACAACACACCCACTGTAACTTTTTCTTCTTTCTCTCACAGTCTCCTCTCTCAAAATACAATATTCACTCACATACATAGCCGCAATACAATACCCTCATACACAAAAGAGGGTTGCCTTCTAGGGTAAAAAACCCTAACATAACTTCTACTGTTAGATCTGCGACCTTATAATGAATGGTCTAGATTGACTACGAAATTACAATATTTTAAAAGACAATTTTCCCAAAAATTTCTCTTCGGGGCGCTTCCCCCGAACCCCTGCCAGGGGGGGCTCCAAAATTTATTGCCACCCCACCCTGGACCCCCCTGGTGAGAGATTTGGGGGGAAACCCACCCCATACCCCCCATCAAGAAATGGGATCGAAACACAACTGAAACAAGACTTCTGAATGAAGAAGATAATCAGGCTCCACAACCAACATTTAGAGTACGTTGTATTCTGTCTAAAGGATGATACCCAAAAATAACCCAAGATAACGGGTAGTGTTCTCATAGAGCTCTCTCCTGTTTCAGTTAAGAAGAAAAAATCATGATTATTTATTACCTCACGAAAGGTACCCGGGGAGGACCACACTATGCAATTGCAACTCCAGCAAGTGATAGAGATGCCTCTCTTGCTCTTAGGGGCATGCAGATGGTATTGTTTAGAGTCTCAAGAGTGGGACCAACCCTAGTGGGGGAGAATCTCAAATCACTGCTCTAAGATTCTAGATCACAACCCCTTTGTTTCATTCTTTGCTGCCACTACAAGAATTCATACAGCATAATGTTCTCAATGAACCATGAGGAGGGAGCTGTTCACAATAAGCATTTAAATTCTAGGAAAAACCATTACTCATGACCACGACCATGCATCATTTAAAAGTTTGGGAAAGAAATTGAAGATAGATATTTCATCTCATAAAGAAAAACAGGACATATGTAACAAAGACAGAAACTCATGTCAATTTGAGCGATTGCCAAATTTCATTATATCAAGGAGAATATGCCTCATTGAAGATAAATTCATTTATGACATCCTCTTCAAAATGGAGGTGCCAGCTTTTATTCTCAAAGTTTAAAACAATTACAAATAATAAAAAAGGTCTCCTATATAAGATGAAGCCAGCATTTAATTCTAAAATCCAAATTACAACAGAAGTGGAAGGGATTCTTCTATGCAATTGGGGAAAATTACGAACCAAATAGTTCATAAACTGAGCATACATCGGAAAAGAGAACAAAGGCTCATATAATGATAATGTGAAAAGACAAAATATAAAGAATAATGGATTGATATGTATGTGATTATACAAATAAAAAATGTGATCTCTTCATATAGTGCTGAAGAGATGGGTCATGACGTTAGGGGTTTAATTTATAAAAATTATTATTTAGGGTTCATGCCTGCAGAGGACTATTAAATCCCAAAATTTTATTTGAGAAACCTCCATGCCAGACAACCTGATGATTAAGCATCAATAAGTATGATTCTGTGAAATCATGAGTGACCCATGTTGAAGGAAGATATCTCTAGTCGTTATCCTGCCATTGCAGATACTGGACATCTGTTGACTTGTTGAGTTTCTTTGCCTCTAGAATCTCTGCTTTCCTCCTAGTTCCTCCCTATTTTGTCAATCTAAAAGGGTTTGTTCTTCTCTTGTAAGAAAAGGGTGCCTTTCTAATTCTATAGATGGACAGTTTGAAAAAACCCATGACAAGTGTCTTTTTTGGTCCTGTTTAGATGACAGCTGATCCTTGAATATCAGGGAAAAACTCTCTTTCTTCAACATGCAAAAAATTGATTACAATCCAGGCATATTAGTCTTTTGTTATTTTGATCTCTGGTCTTGGAGTTTAGTTATTCACTTGAGAGTTTCATTGTTCTGATTGAATCATTGAAGTTATTGTGCATCGTGCTGCTAAGATTTTATTCCACATTCAAATTTTGAGAATTGTGAATGCTATGTTGACCAGAACATTGAGGTTAACAAGCTCGTTAAAGGGCGGCCATTGGACAATCTAGAATTCCTCCAGTGGTTAAAGAGATACTGTGATTCTGTAAATGATGGAATCGACGATAGGTAAGAAACCTGCCTTCCCATATATTTTTCTATTTAGAAAAATAAAATTACATTTTGCTTTATAAACATGGAATATGCTGCTTCTGCTTTGAAGAGAAAAGAAAAGGAATACGACTTGAGCTCATAATCAGTTATCTAATGCTCACAGGAGTGTTATTTTATCAAACCTGTATTTTTGACTGAAAGAGACTCGTTTGGCTATTAGAAATTACAATCCAGGGGAGAGAAGATCCAGAGGAAAGGAAATACACAGAAAATTGGCGGCTCCAATGCAATCGTCAAGTCAAATCAAAGGTGCTGCAGGAAGTTTAAAGTCTCTACAAAATAGCAATTCCTGTGCTATTCCACGCACGGATGAATATGGGGCTAGTCCAAGTGGGTTTTTTGCTCACTTGAGTATTCATTACCAACCAATATCTGTTGCAATGTTAGCTTCTTTTCTCTCCTGCTTCTAAAGTCTTGATGCCTCTACCGAATCCAGTCAATTTGTAATTTTCCTCCGTTGTTTGCAGGAATATCTAATCCTGCAGGGTTTAAACATGGGAAGCATATTGGAATGCCAAATGGCGGAATTTATGCAGCTCAAATTCAAGCAATGAATGAAGAGGTATCATCATTAGGAAGTTTTATTTTTTATTTCCGCATTAAAAAATACTCCATATGCTTCTTGTTAAAATTAAAATAGTGTCAGGCAGAAATGGAGTTTCTCTGCAGATCAGTGAAGTCCATACCTGTCGGAATCCTTCAAAAAACACTCAAATTCTAAACATGCTTTTTCCTTTAAAATATGCATAAGGGATGACTACTTTATCTCTGATTTTTATAGTTGTTTGGCATTTTTTCATGGTGGCTGGAAAGTAAATCTGTCACTTGTAATTAAATATATTCCAAAAAGGGAAAAATCTTAGGGAATAAATGATCTATATAATATAGATGGTTGGGCAAATCTTCTGAACCTGTAAAAGTACTAAATATATATGTTGTTGCTGAAGGTTTAAGAAAAGCAGATATTTTATTATTAATTCATATATAATAATAATCTAATTTGAGGTCACAGTTTCACTAGATGCCAAATTAATGTATGAGACCCCCTTGTGCGTGGGACAAGGGATCCCCTCTGCACCGATTTGATTGCTTAGTCTATGAAGGTGTACATACCCTACCCCCTCTGGATCCAAACCTGTGACCTCCAAGGAGGAAACACATGTTCTTAACTGTTAGGCTGTAACAATAATTGCTAAAACAATTGGCAACAATTTTATAAGGGTTTCTTGGGTTGTTATTTGGTGGTTGAGATGGGGTGTTACTATGCTAGTGACCCAGGTTCAAATCTCAGTGAACATAAAACTCTGAACTATAAGCTGACTGAATTTGACAGATATGCAACACTAATTAAAAAATCAAATTTAAAAGAATTTTGATGATCACAACCTATACTTTTGAGAAAATTCTCAAAGCTAACCAAATTAGATATAAGGGGTGTATAAGAAATTTCCTTATTCCCAATATTTTTTATATTACATAAGCAACATGCAGTCTTGATGATTTGAAGATTTTGGGTCTGTGATTAATTATTTCCATTCAATTTTTATTTTATCGTTTTTAAACTCTCACTAAGATGAATTCTCTAGTTTCATTATTCATGATTATTTGGTGAAGTGATGTGAATTGATTTCAAATATTGGTAGCACTTCAATACACTTACCTTGGGTATCCAACTGTCCCTCAGGATATTAGACTGTAGCGATTAGTAACATAAAACATACTTGTCTGGATGTGGTCCCTTGTCCGTCTATATGATTAGCTTTCAGTTTATTCTGTTGAGTGGTTGTAACTTGTAGGTCACAGAATTGAAGCTTTCTGTAGACACTCTGGAAAAGGAAAGAGACTTCTACTTTGCGAAGCTTCGGGATATCGAACTCCTTTGCCAGAACCCAGAGTTGGAACGCCTTGCAGTATGTATCTTATATATGCACATCACAACTTTTCCATGGTTTTGGTTGCTTCTATATAATTATCCTTTACTGCAAAATAACTTAATTTTTGGTCTGTCTTAGTGATGGTTCTCAACGTAATTTTTCTTTCCTTGATTTTAAGGCATGCCAATTTCTTTCTTAGTGATTTGGACAAAAGAATATAATCCATGCTGATATATATCCCTAATATGTCTCAATTGTACACTGTAATTCATTTTTTCTTGTATCGTAATATATTTTGAAATGTGAAAGAAGTGGTATTTAGGCTAAAAGCTATTCAGAAAATCTCTTTCTCTATATATGTTTGTTAATTGCACTGAGGCAAAGTTGATGCAGAGTTGCACTGATGCTTGATGCACTTATCTATATGTTTTCATGCATATTTCTCCATTGAAAGGTGCCTTTGGGGTGT
>JZKD02S2403496.1:305744-341727 GCA_000966675.3 Picea glauca | reverse complement strand
CGAAGAGGCAAGTGAACAAGAGAGTATCCCTTCCATAATAGGATCCATTGTACGATGTTTCCCTACCTCAAGGGTTTGGTAATAATATAGTGTGGTTTCTTCTATCTCTCTTTGAGGATCTATTGTGTATTTAGTATTTATAGTTATTATATTGGTAGATCTATTCAGGTTGTTAACAGTGACCCTAGAAAGGGGTGATGCCTTACCCTTTTGCTTGATTGGGGTTTTAGATTGACAATTTAATGTAAAACAGTATGATTTGATATTATGGCCTTGTGGGCCTTTTTACCTGACCTAAAATGTAAAATTAGGTCAAGGTTTTGTATAAATGAGGGATTTTGACTCTCATTTTTTTATCATTACTCATCCACTCCATAAGGACGTCTGTAATTTGTGCCCTATCTTGGGTATTTAGCTGATTAAGTGAGGTGCACTTATTGAAGGAAGACATTTTTTTGGCATTCTATGGTGTTTCTCTTGAAGGAAGGTGTTACAACTAGGGTTTGCATGGTTATTTCTTGGTGAATTGTAAGTATTTTTCTGCAAAACTTCTTGATTGAATGGGTGTAGTTTAATTTATTGCATATGTTTATGAATATTGTTGAATCAAAACCTTAGGGGACAAGCACACAAGTAGGTCATTGTCTCATGTCCCCTGATAGAGAAATCATTAACCATTGTTGAGGAAAGAAAGAGCCTAGCCATAGGTACACTCCTCTTTCCTCTTCCTCTTTGCTAGCCATGCTATTTTGAAGCCAAGAAGAGTGAGACGTCCCTGTCCTAGGTTTACTACACTAGGGCCGTACTCTTTCTAGGGTTTTTTGAAAGGCCTTGCAGTAGCAACACCTTATCTCATCAAGCCCTCTTGTTTTGGTTATATACTTTATTCTTGAGCTAGCCTTTTTTCTGGGAAGGAGGAGAGAGCACGAGGCCTTGCTGTAGCAACACCGGAGTGAGCCTCTCTCTCCTATGGTTTTGATTTTGAGGCCTTGCCTAAACAGCACCTTGAAACTCTTCCCTCTAGTCCTTGAAATTTTCCATCCTTCAACTCTTGCATCCTTCACCTTTGACTCCATTAAACCCTAAGGCACTGATATAGAGTCCTCCAACATTGAAGTGAAAAATTAATCACAATACTCTCAAAACTCTTTGAATTTCAAACCCTAACTACTCTAACCCTAGTTGCTGATGTCATCATTGGTTATTTCATCTTTAAAGCAACAACGTTTGGTTTTAAAAGCAATTGAATGATGGTTTAAGCATTAATTGAATAAGGTGTTGATTAGTTACATTGAATGCTACAATGTTCTAATATTTATTGGTGAAGTGTTATAACTTTCCATTGCTATTGATAAACATTGACTTTGTCAACATTTATTGCCATATTGCTTATATATTTATCAGATAGCCTTATGAAGTACTAACCCATTGAATAGCTTGAACATATCAATTTGTTGTACTTTGTTCCAGGTAGGTACACTTCTTTGGGGGTTTTGTTTCATTATTTGCCTTTGGCCATACTATATGTTTGGGTGGTGACTTGTGAAGGGGGAAACCTTATCTTGGTCTTATTATCCTTTTGCCTCTTCAAAACACCAGGTCACTGGGGATGTCTCCCCTGGGCCTAACCTCCCTAAATAGAAAGAACCATCCCATTGTGGTGACATTGGGTGGGATTGGTTGCTGTTACACCAGTTTGGCCTTCTATATTATAGCCTTTATTCTAGCTACAAACTGTGTGATAACATGCCCTAAAAAATGGCCTTGGAAGTGAAAACTGCTAGAAATAGTAGAATGCCAAAATTGCCAGAAAACTGTTTTGAGCCAATTGGAAAAGGTGGGTGGCTACCGATATCCATTTGGATCAATCCTCCCTCTTTAGGAAGAAATGGTATCCATTGTGTTGAGTTCCCCCATCATATGAGGAAATTTCTGCTGAATTTGGCCCCGGGTGAGCCACTTGCCTTGGTGCAGGAGTTGCCCTGCTTTGATGACTCGATAAAGATGGATCCTTTGCTGTTGAGTTCCCTTGATCTGTGTGTCCACAATATGATCATTGGATGCCTATTGGATGAAGTTGGGGTTGAGCTCTGTTGGTGTTAGGTGTTCTGCTATGTCTCAGGTGTCCAATAATGGTGGGAAATAAGGGCGAATGAGATCCACGTTGAACACTTGGTGCAAGCTAAGGAAAGGAGGAATGTTGAGATCAAAAGCATTATCCCCCATGAACTTGCTCATGGTGTACGACCCATAAAGGAATGGGAGAAGCTTCCGATGGGGTCCTATAAGGCGTTCTTTCTGCAAGTGCAACCAAACTTTGTCGCCCACCTAAAAATTATGTGGCACCCGATGTTGATCATGGCGATGTTTGTACTTGTCATTGGACTTCTGTAGGATATCCTGAACCTATTGAGGGATGTGTTGGATCCACTCAATGAACCGGGTGGCTTTGTCAGCTTCAATTGGAACAGGATATGAGTCGGTCAAGGTGACTGCAAGGGGAAGTGCAACATCTATGGGACCCAATGGTTGGAATCCCAATCCCACCTGAAAGGGGCTGTGGCTGGTTGAGCTATGCAGGGATCGATTGTAGCTATGTTAGACATAGGGAAGGCTCTCATCCCATGTGTGAGGGTGCTTTGAATTATACATGTGAAGGATATGCACAACCATTCGATTTACGACCTCGGTTTGGCCATCTTTTTGGGGGTGGAAGGCTGTGGATTTGGTTAGCTTGGTGTCCAACAGTGACTAGAGGCTCAACCATGATGTGTTGAGAAATCGACTATCCCTATATGAGACAATGGTTTGTGGGATTCCAAAATGTAACCAGACCCGTTCAAAGAAGAGCTTGGCAGTGGCCTTTACTATGATGCTCTTCTTGCAGGCAACCAAAATCGCCATCTTAGAAAAGCGGTCAACAACAACAAAAACACAGTCATTTCCCTGCTTGGTGGATAGGAGGCCCGACATGTAGTCCATTGAGATGGATTCCCATGGCCTGTCAGGAGTAGGAAGAGGGGTGTATAGGCCCCGTTTCTTAGTGGTTGGTTTTTCAATAGCACAGGCAGTGCAGTACCTGATATACTTGCTAACCTCCTATCGAAGTTTCACCCAGTATAAATGTTTCTGTAGCATCGCCACTGTCTTTTCGATGCCGAAGTGTCTTGCCACCCGACTGTAGTGGGCTTCCTAGATCATCTTCACTCACTCGCTTGATGGAACACAAATATGGGCCATATGAAACAACAACCTATCCTGAAGATAGAAATTATTGACAGCTATGTTTGCACCCAACATTTGGTAGATGGTGGCGAAGTCTGAGTTTGTCTCATAGAGTTGGGGCCATCCAAATGTCTCATGGCCACAAGAGTCTAGAACCATGGTGAGTGCCGTGACTAGTGGTCTATTGAGGCAATCAATGCCGCGATTGGTGCTTCCTATTTTATACTTGATGTTGAGGTGGAATTACTGCAAGTATGTGGACCACTTTTGATGGCGGTCACTCTGTAATTTTCCTTGTGTGTGCATAAACTACAGTGGCTTATGATCAGTGTGGATGACTGTCTCCTTCCCAAGAATTTAATGTCTCCACTGGCAGTAGGCTTGCACAATGGAGTACATTTCTTTTTCGTAAGTAGGGTACTTACAGACAACATCAGATAGTGTCTCACTATGATAGGCCACAGGGTGGCTGTGCTGAGTGAGAACGATGCCCACAACATAGTCTAAAGCATCTGTCTCGATCTCAAAGGGATGTTGTAGGTATGGTAGTGAAAGTACTGGGGATGAGCAAAACGCTACTTCAAATCATCAAATGCTTGTTGTTGGGACCGACCCCACGTAAATTTTTCCTTACCACCACCCCTGGTGATTTGGCTAAGGGCCCATGCAATATGGGAGAATCCCAACACAAACATGCGGTAGAAATTGGAAAGGCCCAAGAAGCTCCGAAGCTCAGTGAGTGTGGCTGGGGTTGGCCAGTCACAAATGACATGGATCTTGGCTGGATCCACATGTACACCATGTTTATGAATGATGTAGCCGAGGTAATGGACCTTGTCCATGCCGAAGGATCATTTTTCCAAGTTGGCGTATAGCTTTTGCTACCGCAGGGTGTGCAGAACCTACTGAATATGCTGCAAGTGTTTGGCCCAAGTCTTGCTGTAAATGAGAATGTCATCCAGGTACACCACTACAAAATTATTGGTGAATGGTCACAGGATATCATCCATCATCCTCATGAACATGGCCGGAGCATTTGTCAAACCAAAGGGCATGACCAACCATTCAAAAAGGCCTTCCTTTGATTTGAAGGCGGTCTTCCATACATCTGTCTATTTTATCGGGACTTGGTGGTAGATAGACTTCAGATCAATCTTAATGAAGTATTTATCCCCCATGAGTTGATCAAGGAGGTCATCGATTCGGGAAATCGGGTACTGTTTTCTGACTGTGATTTTATTCAGAGCCTAGTAATCAATGCAGAGTCACCAGGTTCCATCTTTCTTCTGTATTAGCATGATTGGGCTCTTGAAACGTGATGAGTTGGGCCAGATGTTCCCCTTGTGGAGCACTTCTTGGATTTGTTGATTGATATCCTCATTCTCTAACTTAAAGAGATGATAGACTGGCCCATTGGGAAACAATGCAACGGGGGTCAGATCGATGGGGTACTTGACCTGGCAGTGCAGAGGTACCCCAGTAGGTGAGGAGAAGATATCCGATTATTCTTCCACAACCTTATCTACTTGCTTCTACTGTGTGGAGAGGTTGGCCGCAGAGACCCTGGATGTGGCTGTGATATTTTTCTTATTCTGAGAGTGAATCATGAAGAAGACAAACTTCCCCATCTGAGAGATGACCTTCCTGCATTGCTTAGTAGAGATCGAGGAAATAACACTAGGTGGGACTACCTCAGGTATCTTTTACAATTTCTTGTTCAAAGTAATAATAACACTGCGAGGCCTAGACTCATATACAATATGACATTTCTATAAATAAGGTTGGCCCAAAAGAACATCACAAACTTCAAGAGGAGAAACATCACACAATACCTCGTCTTTGAAGGGATTTATGTCATATGACAATCGACACTATTGGCTAACGTGGAGATCGCTTCCTTGGCGGAGCCATCCAATGGTGTAGGGTTGTGGGTGAGGCATTGTGGGAGGGCCAACTGCTTGATGACCTCTGCAGAGATGAGGTTCTTCTTTCTACCGCTATCAATGATGAAGTGCAGCGGGGTACCTTTTACCCACATTTGTGAATGGAAGAGGCACTCTCCTTCTTCTGGCTCGTCTGGTTCACCAAGCTGGAGCTTGGTGGTAGCAATGGTGGCATTGGGTTCTGCGTTAATGATTCGTCTTCCCCTTTCTGGTTCTAGCTTAGAGTCAAAATCCCCATCTGATTTAGAAGCTTTCACTTTGGCCTCTAGCAACTTCTTTGAGCGACAATCAACAGTGTTATGCCAATGTCTCTTATGGAAGTCGCACCACTTCCTAGTATCTTTCTTTGTCTTTCTAGTGTCCTTATTTGATTGCGGCTTGGACTAGTTGTCCTGATAATTTCCATATTTTCTCTGTCCCTTGTTCTATGGGTTGGGGTCGCCCTTTCTTGGATTTTTTTGTGAGGGGTTCCCAGGCCCAAACTGCTACGTCTTTTGTTTGAGCTTCTGCTCAATTTTGACGGCATATCGGTAGGCCGCGCCCAAGGATGAGATGTCTAGAAATTCCATTTTGGTCTGCATGTATCTATGCAGAGCACTGCAATACTTGAGCACCAGATGTCGCTCTGAATCTTTGATACCCAACTTGGTGTGCAAGGTATGGAAGATATTTGTGAAATCTGGCACTGTTTGGTCTCTTTCTTGCCGCAGTGTGGTCCATTTGGTATATTAGTCATCGTAACTTCCAACAGGGTAGTATTGTTCCTTAATAGAATCTCTAGCAGATTCAACCAATTGTCTACAGCATATGCGTCTATCTGACCTTCAAATATAGGAATATCAAAGTTTATTTGTACCTTGAAGGGGGTGGCACCTTCGCTCGAAGAAGATGCGTCGCCTGTTGGTAGCTGCTGAAGGATTTGCGCGAAACTATCCATCATATAGTTCCTCTGTTGCGTGAGGGATTCCTCAATCAACAGTTTGAAAGGATATCCTGTCCCGTCATCTTTATTTTCTCCTGCCATGAGAGGTTACTTGGGCGTGCGAGGGATTTTGTCCTCAAGAGAAACAAGCTCAAGACCCAACTCTTTGTACTCTGACCTCGTTGGGGACATGCATTAAGACGACAAGGAGAAGACTGCTATGATACCACTGGTCCAGATTTTATGAGCATAATGAAATGAATACAGATTATTAACAAATTATTAACACAAAATAACAGAGATACAGTAAAATTGGTTTTCTATTCAATAATGAAATAAGCTGAAACTGTAAAATGCAGCGGAAACAAGCTTGCTGGAATGGTGGCGGCTTATCTATGAGAAGATATGTGACGGTTGCGCTCATTCACGAGAAGATGATTACAATGAGGCTCTGAAGGCCTTTTTCAATAAATAGGAATGCCAAAAACTCTATACATAAAAAAACCTAACCCTAGGAGATGAAGCACCAAAAGTCATGTGGGCCCCGTTTGGGTAAGTTAGTACATTAACTTCCCGGGGTCGTAACTTTTGCATACGATCTCCGTTTTAGGCGTATGATAGCCCGTTGGAAATGTATTGTTGAGGAGATTCATTTTGGGGCCTCAATCATGCTTTCTTCCACCATGGAGTTGAGACGATCCCGAAAAACCTTCATTTAGCCCCTCAAAATGGCCCCGGAAGTTAAAACTGCTAGAAATAGTAAATTGCCAAAATTGCCAGAAAACTGTTTTTAGCCAGTTGGAAAAGGTGGGTTGCCATCGATATCCATATGGATCCATCCTTGCTCCTTAGGAAGCAATGTTCTCCATTGCGTTGATTTCCCCCATTAGATGAGAAAATTTCTTCTGAATTTGGCCTCGGGTAAGCCACTTGCCTTGGTGCAGGAGCTGCCCTGCTTTGACGACTCGATAAAGCTGGATCCTTTGATGTCGAGTTCCCCTGATCAGTGTGTCCACAATATGATTTTTGGATGCATGTTGGATGCAGTCGGGGTTGATATTTTTTGGTGTCATCTGTTCTACTACGTCTGAGGTGTCCAATAATGGTGGGAAATAAGGGCGGAGGAGATTGACATTGAACACTGGGTGCAGGCCAAGGAAAAGAGGAATGTTGAACTCAAAAAAATTACCGCCCACGACCTTGGTGAAGGTGTACAACCCATAACGGAGTGAGCGAAGCTTCCGATGGGTTCCTGTAAGGCGTTCTTTCTACAAGTGCAACCAAACTATGTTTGCACCCAACATTTGGTAGGTGGTGGCGAAGTCTGGGTATGTCTCATAGAGTTGGGACCATCCAAAGGTCTCATGGCCGCAAGAGTCTTGAACCGTGGTGAGTGCCACAACTGGTGGTCTGCTGAGGCAATCAACGATGCGATTGGTGCTTCCTGTTTTATACTTGATGTTGAGGTGGAATTGCTGCAAGTATGTGGATCACTTTTTATGGTGGTCATTCTGCAATTTTCCTTAGGTTTGCATAAACTATAGTGGCTTATGATCAGTGTGGATGAATGTCTTCATTGGCGGAAGGCTTGCACAATGGAGTACATTTATTTGTCATAAGTAGGGTACTTATGGACAACATCAGATAGTGTCTCACTATGATAGGCCACAGGGTGGCTGTGCTGAGTGAGAACGACGCCCACAACATAGTCTGAAGCATCTGTTTCGATCTCAAAGGGATGTTGCAGGTCTGGTAGTGAAAGTACTGGGGATGAGCATAAGTGCTGCTTTGAATCATCGAATTTTTGTTGTTGGGACCGAACCCACACAAAGTTTTCCTTACAACCACCTTTGGTGATTTGGTTGAGGGCCCATGCAATATGGGAGAATCCCAACACAAACTTGCGGTAGAAATTGGCAAGGCCCAAGAAGCTCCGAAGCTCAGTGAGTGTCGTTGGGGCTAGCCAGTCATAAATGATTTGGATCTTGGCTGGATCCACATGTACACCATGTTGATCAATGATGTAGCCTAAGTAATGGACCCTGTCCATGTCGAAAGAGAATTTTTCCAAGTTGGCATATAGCTTGTGCTGCCGTAGGGTGTGCAGAACCTGCTGAATATACTGCAAGTGTTCGGCCCAAGTCTTGCTGTAAATGATAATGTCATCCAGATACACCACTACAAAATTATTGGTGAATAGTCATAGGATATCATCCATCATCCTCATGAAAGTGGTCGGAGCATTTGTTAAACCAAAGGGGATGAAAAACCATTCAAAAAGGCCTTCCTTTGACTTGAAGGTCGTCTTCAATACATCTGTCTATTCTATCGGGGCTTGGTGGTAGGCAGACTTCAGATCAATCTTACTGAAGTATTTATCCCCTGTGAGTTGATCAAGGAGGTCGTCGATTTGGGAAATCAGGTATGGGTTTCTGACTGTGATTTTATTCAAAGCCGTTAATCAATGCAGAGTCGCCAAGTTCCATCTTTCTTCTATACCAGCACGATTGGGCTCCCGCAATGTGATGAACTGGGACGGATGTGCCCCTTGTGGAGAAGTTCTTGGATTTGTCACTTGATCTCTTCATTCTCTAATAGAGAGCGATGATAGACTGGCCCATTGGGAAGTAGTGCATCGGGGGTAAGATCAATGGGATGCTTGTCCTGGCAATGCAGAGGTACCCCGATAGGTGAGGATAAGATATCCGATTATTCTTCCATGACCTTATATACTTGCTTCTACTGTGTGGAGAGGTTGGCCGCATAGATCTTGGATGTGGCTGTGATATTTTTTCTTATTCTGAGAGTGAATAAAAAAGAAGACAAACTTCCCCATCTTAGAGATGACCTTCATGCATTGCTTATCAGAGATCAAGGAAATAGCACTAGGTGGGACTGCCTCAAGTATCCTGTACAATTTCCTGTTCAAAGTAATAATAACACTATGAGGCCTAGATTCATATACAACAGACGTTTCCATAAATAAGGTTGGCCCAAAAGAACATCAAAAACTTTGAGAGGAGAAACATCACACAGTAGCTCGGCTTTGTAGGGCTTGATGCCATATGACACTCGACACTGTTGGCTGACGCGGAGATCGCTTCCTTGGCGGAGCCATCCAATGGTGTAGGGTTGTGGGTGAGGTGTTGTGGGCAGCACCAACTGCTTGATGACCTCTGCAGAGATGAGGTTCTTCTAGCTACTTCTATCAACGATGAAGTTCAACAAAGTGCCTTTTACCCACATTTGTGATCGGAAGAGGCGCTCTCCTTTTTCTAGCTCGTCTGGTTCACCAGGATGGAGCTTGGTGGTAGCAACAATGGCACTGGGTTTCGCATCAATGATATGTCTTCCCCTTTCTGGTTCTAGCTCAGAGTCAAAATCTGCATCTGATTCAAAGGCTTTCACTTCAGCCACCAACGACTGCTTTGAGTGACAATCAACAGTGTTATGCCAAGGGATCTTATGGAAGTCGCACCACTTCCCAATATCTTTCTTTGTATTTCCAATGTCCTTCTTTGCTTGCGGCTTGGAATGGTTGTCCTAATACTATCCATATTTTCTCTGTCCTTTGTTCTATGGGTTGGGGTCACCCTTTCCTGGCTTTTATTGTGAGGGGTTCCCAGTCCCAAATTGCCGTGTCTTTTGTTTGAGCTTCTGCTCAATTTTGACGACATATCGGTAGGCCGCGCCCAAGGATGAGATGTCTAAAAATTCCATTTCGGTCTAGATGTATCTATGCAGAGCACTGCAATACTTGAGCACCAGATGTCACTCTGAATCTTTGATACCCATCTTGGTGCGCAAGGTATGGAAGATATTTGTGAAATCTGGCACTGCTTGGTCTCTTTCTTGGCGCAGTGTGGTCCATTTGGTATATAAGTCATTGTAACTTCTGACAGGGTAGTATTTTTCCTTAATAACATCCCTGAAGGAATCCCATGTGGCTGTGACTATAAATAATGAGGGTTCCTCTTTTTCCTTTTTCTCACAGAACATTTCCCACCAATATTTGACATGGGGGACAACTTTGAAGAGCGCAAAAGTAATCTTTTCTCTATTCGAGAAGTTATGGACAAAAAAATACCCTTCTAGCAGATTCTAGCACTTGTCTACAACATTTGCATCTATCTTACCTTCAAATATAGGAATATCAAAGTTTATTTGTGCCTTGAAGGGGGTGGCACCTCCGCTCGAAGCAGATGCGTCGCCTGTTGGTAGCAGCAGTAGGATTTGCGCGAAACTATCCATCATCTCGTTCCTCTGTTGCTTGAGGGATTCCTTAATCAACAGTTTGAAAGGATTTCTTGTCCCATCATCTTTCTTTTCTTCTGCCATGAGAGTTCGCTTGGGCACGTGAGATCTTTTGTCCTCAAGAGAAACAAGTTCAAGATCCAACTCTTTGTACTCTGACCTCGCTGGGGACATGCATTAAGACGACAAGGAGTAGACCGCTCTGATAGCATTGATATGGATTTTATGATTAGAACAAAAATAATACAGATTATTAACATATTCTTAACACAAAATAATAGAGATACAATAAAATTGGTTTTCTATTCAATAATAAATAAGCTGAAACTTTAAAATGCAGCGGAAACAAGCTTGTTGGAGTGGTGGTGGCTTGTCTCTAAGATGAGATGTGACGACTGCGCTCATTTTCAAGAAGATGCTTAAAATGAGGCTCTGAAGGTATTTTACAATAAACAGGAATGCCAAAAACCCTAGACATCCAAAAACCTAACCCTAGGAGATGAAGCCCCAAAAGTCATGTGGGCCCCGTTTGGGTAAGTTAGTACATTAACTTCCCGTGTCGTAACTTTTGCATACGATCTCCGTTTTAGGCTTATGATAGCCTGTTGGAAACGTATCATCGAGGAGATTCATTTTGGGGCCTCAAGCATGTGTTCAAATATCATTGAGTTGGGATGATCCCGAAAAACCTTCATTTAGGCCCTCAAAATGGCCCCGAAAGTGAAAACTGCTAGAAATAGTAAATTGCCAAAATTGCCAGAAAACTGTTTTAAGCCAGTTGGAAAAGGTGGGTGGCCATCGATATCCATCTGGATCAATCCTACCTCCTTAGGAAGAAATGGTCTCCATTTCATTGATTTCCCCCATCATATGAGGAAATTGGTTCTAAATTTGGCCCCGGGTGAGCCACTTGCCTTGGTGCAGGAGTTGCCATGCTTTGACGACTCGATAAAGCTGGATCCTTTGCTGTCGAGTTCCATTGATATGTGTGTCCACAATCTGATCATTGGATTTCTGTTGGATGCAGCTGGGGTTGAGCTCTGTTGGTGTTAGCTATTCTTCTACGTTTGAGGTGTCCAATAATGGTGGGAAATAAGGGTGGAGGAGATCCACGTTGAACACTGGGTGCAAGCCAAGGAAAGGAGGAATGTTGAGATCAAAATAATTATCCCCCATGACCTTAGTGATGGTGTATGGCCCATAATGGAGTGGGCGAAGCTTCTGATGGGGTCTTGTAAGGCGTTCTTTTTGCAAGTGCAACCAAAATTTGTCTCCCACCTGAAACTTATGTGGCACCCGATGTTGATCATGGCGTTGTTTGCACTTGTCATTGGACTTCTGTAGGATATCCTAAACCTATTGGCGGATGTGATGGATCTGATCAATGAATCAGGTGGCTTTTTCAGCTTCATTTTGAACAGGAGATGAGTCATTCGAGGTGATCGCAAGGGGAAGTGAAACATCTATGGGGCCCAATGGTTGGAATCCCAACCCCACCTGAAAGGGGCTGTGTCTAGTTGAACTATGCAGGGCTCGGTTGTAGCTATGCTAGACATAGGGAAGGCTCTCATCCCATGTGAAAGTGTGATTTGAATTATACATGCGAAGGATATGCACAACCATTCAATTTACGACCTTAGTTTGGCCATCTGTCTGGGGGTGGAAGGCCGTGGATTTGGTTAGCTTGGTGTCCAGCAATGACCAGAGGCTCAACCAGAATGTGCTAAAAAATAGACTATCCCTAACTGAGACAATGGTTTATGGGAGTCCAAAATGTACCTAGACCTATTCAAAGAAGAGTTTGGCAGTGGCCTCTACTGTGATGCTCTTCTTGCAGGCAACCAGAATTGTAACGATCCCCCTGACAAACTTGAGGCCGGGGTATGCCACTCCAGGGAAAACACTCATGCTCTGACGCTAGTTGGTAACATTCCCAACCATTAGGCCGGTCCATGCTACTCTAGGGAACACTTTCATTCCCATACTGTGGAACATACAATAGCATACCCAATAGTCAACTAAGCAATGCCACCTAAATTTACTCTTTAGACTGCATGCAACTAAAACATATACATACAACACACTCGTGGAAGCTTTACATCTAAACATAAGAAACAATTACTTTATGTAAAATACGACTTTTATATTAAAATAACAATAATTACCGAAATGCATCATTTACAGGATATTACCCTTAAGCACACAAGCAATCATAGTCACATATGTAACATAGGCATGTAAATAACAAAACAACATATCCATATATCATACAATTGGTACTTATCTTAGAAAGACTGTCATCAACTGCTTACAGACCGTCCACAAACCTCCCAACCATAGACTACACTGTTCATCACTCTAAATAGTGAATAACCCCCGAGCTGGGATTGAACTCCACCCAGGGTAAAGGGATTCCTATCTAGGCTAAGGCTCATGGAAAACAGGAAATAATCTGTCTCAGGTGCTCACTCAACTAACAACCTATAGCCCCTCATTCCCCACATGCCTGTCCCACCCAAGGAAGTGTGCCCCTTCTCTGCTCAACAATCCCTTGGCTGCCCCACTTCCCTTCTAGGGCTTCAACAACAGGCCAGACCGGAAGTCTCAGAGCACTGTAGCTGCAGTTTATCACCTACAAAAATCAATCCCCAACAATTATCTCTCTCAGAGAACCGCTCACGGTCTTGACAACCCGCTTCTTCAATCCCGCTCCAAGTTAACCAGGTACACCAACCAAAAAGGATGGGGAAATAGGCTTCGGAAAGGTGACATGGCTGTCTCAAGGATAATGGAATGTATGAGTCAAATGGTCATAAATTCATTGACTGGATAACTAAGTGTGTTTTAGAATCACTGTGAACTCTTTGTCAAAAAGTGATGCTCAGCCTGATGGTTCCCCTTTCCCCCGTTCGTAATGTATCTCCATGTGAAAAAAATCCCCCCTTGAACTAAGTTTCCTCATGATATGAATGCATGTCTCCAACTTGACACTTGTCATATCAGAAGTTACTTTTGTCCACTTGTCCCCAACTTTAGAACTTAGGATAAACTAATTATCCATACTTTATGTTTTAGGAAATATTAATATAATATTCCCTTGACTTTTGGCCCTCCCTTTCCCTAACTGGTGAAGTTCAGTCCCCCATCTCTTTTATCATGGTTGGTCTGTGTGAAGTGATGTATTTTATATTAATCATGATTCATGTATAAAGTAGGTTCTCTAGCCTTTAATATCTAGGCGTGATGGCCTAATTCCAAGACATAAGCATTCGACTTATAATATTGGCTCACCAGCTTATAATGCATATTATATACACAAAGGTTCGCTGACCTTAATATTGCGTGCACTTAGTTATTGTGCACTGTATCCTCTGTCTTTAAGGTTGCACACACCTTAGTTACTGCGCGTGGTATTCATAAATGTGCACATTACATCCCTTTACTGCGTAGTATATGCACGCACCATGCCATGAAAGGTGTATTACAAAAATGATGTCTAACAACTCACTAGCTTAAATATACTTGGATTATATTTACATTTGGGTTTGGCCGAGGGATATTACAATCCCCTCCCCTTATTTATGCATTGTCCTTAGTGCATCATGTACCCATATACAACAAAATTCTCAAAATTCTTCAAAAAGATGTGGGTATTTTTCCCGCATTGCATCCTCATGCTCCCAAGTAGCGTCTTCAGGTCCATACCAGGTCCATTGGACCTTTACAAGCCCTATGGCTCGATTCCGGAGTTGTTTGATTTTTCGATCCAAGATGCGCATCGGATGCACTTGGAAAGCGTCTTCTTGCTCCACCTGAATAACATTCCAATCAATAACATGATTATCATCGGGTATATATTTCTTTAGCAATGATACATGGAAGACATTATGAACAGACATAGATGCAGACAATGCAATTGTATAAGCAACTGGACCAATCCTCTCTAGGATTTCAAATGGTCCAAAAAATCTGGCTGCTAACTTGGTGCAGCTTCCCATCTTCAGGGAGCCCCTGTTAGTTTTCACTTTCAGGAAAACATGATCACCCACTTTGAATTCTCTGTGGATTTTGTTTTTATTAGCATAATTTTTCTGTCTGTCTTGGGAAACTTTCAAATTCTGCTTAATTTTTAACATTTGGTCCTCCATCTCCTTGAGCAATTCTGGCTCGACTACTGTTCTATCAGCTGGATTATCCCAACTTAATGGAGTATTTCACCTTCTGCCATAAAGTGCTTCAAATGGGCTCATTTTCAATGATTCCTGATACCCATTGTTATAATCGAATTCTACTAAATGTAGGTAGTCTTCCCATTTTGATGGTTTTTCCATCACATACATTCTCAATATATCTTCTATCACCCTGTTCACTCTTTCTGTTTGTCCATCAGACTCAGGATGGTAAGCTATACTAAATTTCAAATTCGTTCCAAATCCTTTGAAAAATCCTTTCCATAAATTCAAGGTGAATTTTGGGTCTCTGTCAGACACAATCGTTTTAGGAATTCTGTGCAATCGTGCTACTTCCTTCATGAAAATATCAGTGACATCTGCTGGCTTGTGAGTAGTTTTTAGTGGAATAAAATGGGTAGCTTTTGTAAGCTTTTCCACCACTACCATAATCAAATCATGTAGCTTTCCTGTTCTAGGCAATCCCATAATAAAATCCATTGTCACCACTTCCCACTTCCATTCAGGAATGGGCAAAGGTTGCAACAATCTTGCTGGGTGCCTATGCTCTGTTTTAACTTTCTGGCATTCCATACACCTAGCGATGTATTCTGCAATTTCTCTCTCTTCATACCTAGCCAAAAGTATTGGCTCTTGACCGCTGTTACGGTTTTCTGATATCCATTGTGCCCTTCATAAGGAGCATTATGCATCTCATGCAAAATTATACATTTCAAGTCCTGGACATTTGGTACAAAAATTATGTTCTTGTGCAGCAGTATTCCATCTACTCCCAAATTATAAATATCCATATTCCGAAGTACCTTACCCTATTGTAGCATTGATACCAATTCTTTGTACTGCAGATCTGTATTTGCGGCCTCTAGAATTTTTCTTTTAACATTAGTCTGATACATGATGATGGCTATAGCACATAGTTCATGCACCCTCCTGCTGAGTGCATCAACCACTTTATTTTCTTTCCCTTTGATATGCTTTATATCAAAGTTGTATTTGCTTAGAAATTCTAACCATCTACTTTGTCTAGCATTTAGATTTGTCTGATCAAATAGATATTTCAAACCATTGTGGTCTGTTGTTAGCTCAAACCTCTTTCCCATGAGGTAGTGTCTCCATTTCCTCAGGGCATGCACTATGGCTGCCAACTCCAAATCATGAGTGGAATAGTTTCTTTCATGCTCCTTCAACTTCCTTGATTCATAACATATCACAAATCCATTTTGACTGAGGACTCCACCCAGTCCTTCATTACATGCATCTGTGCATATAATGAAATCTTCATTTGGGTCTACAATCCTTAGTATTGGAGCACTTGTCAATAATTGTTTCAAATGTTTGAAACTCCTTTCAAAGTCCGACGTCCACTGAAACTTCATACCTTTCCTTTGCAAGGAAGTGATTGGGTGTGCTATCTTCAAGAATCCTCCAATGAATCTCTTGTAGTAGCCTGCAAGGCCCATGAAACATCTGACCTCTGTCACATTCTTTGGTGCTGACCATTCTCTAATGGCTTCTACCTTCTCAGGGTCCACTGCTATCCCATCTTTTGAGATGATATGCCCCAAATAATGAATTTGTTTCTGATAAAATGAGCACTTGCTCAATTTGGCATACAACTGATATTCCCTTAATACTTGCAACACCATCCTCAAATGATGTTCATGCTCTTCCTCTGACTTGGAATATATAAGAATGTCATCCAAAAAGACAATGACAAACTTGTCCAAATACTCTCGGAAAATACCATTCATTAAGAACATGAAAACAACTGGTGCATTTGACAATCCAAATGGTACCACTGTGAACTCATAATGACCATACCTTGTCCTGAAGGTGGTCTTGCTAATATATTATTCTTTAATTCTTACCTGATGGTATCCTTATCTGAGATCTATCTTTGAAAATATACTTGCATCCTTCAATTGATCAAAGAGGTCATCAATCCTTGGTAGAGGATATTTGTTCTTAACAGTCACTTTATTCAATTGTCTGAAGTCAATGCACAATATTAACGTTCCATATTTCTTTTTCACAAAAAAGACTGGGGCACCCCAAGGTGATACACTTGGGCGTATATACCCCTTCTTCAAAAGTTATTCAAGTTGCATTTGCAACTCCTTCAATTCTGGTGTACTCATTCTATAAGGAGTCTTTGATATTGGCGTTGCTCCAGGCATCAAATCTATAGAGAAATCAATGTCTCTTCTTGGGGGTAGTCCTTGTACATCCTTGAATACATATTCAAACTCTTTTAGGACTGCATAATTCTCCAAATTTTTCACCTTTTCTTTAGGAGTCTCCTCCATATGAGTTGCAAATATTTGACATCCTCTTCTATAACATTTCTTCAATTGCAATGCTGAAATTTCTCTAATGGTCACTGCCTGGGAATTCCATGCACTTTCGTTTGGTTACCTTCTTCATCCAAGCAAGTGAATGCTTTGTTATGACAATCCAATAGAGCATGATGTGTGTCCAACCAATCCATCCCAATTAAACAGTCATAGGAACCTAAGGGTAAGATGTTCAAATCTTCCCTGGTATTTAGTCCATTCATGTCTATGAGGCATAACTTAACCATCTCATTAACTTTTCTTCTGGCTCCTGTAGCTAGTTGCACCAACCAGGATTTCCCATGATTGCTTCTTGGTAATTGCAAACTTTCCACCATATTAGGGTCTATATAACTATGGCTAGCTCCTGGATCAATTAAAATAGCAAGGGTTTGGTTGTTGATCATACCTTCCACTTCAATCATGCGGGACTGATACTCTTCTTGCTTGTTGTCCAGGGATGCATAAATCCTTGGCACATTTCTACCCATGTCCTCTACTGTCTTAGCTCGTTGTACATTGTGAACAACCCTACCTTTTTCTCCTCTGTGAGGACAATCTATGAACCTATGGTCTCCTTTACAACCCCAACATTGCATAGGTGGTTGTCTTGGCCCTTGACTCCTTGTGTCAATCACTCTGGTTTCCTTATACGTTTGCTACCATTGTGGATTATTTTTGAAGAATGGTGGCTTAGCTCCCTTCTTCCTTTGATCCATCTTGAATTTCTTATTGTCTTCCCAAGCCTTTTGAAAAGCTAGTCTTGCTTTCAGCTGGTCATATAAGCATTTATCTCTTCTTATGGTCTCTTCTAATGTCTTCGGATCATCATAATGTATTTTTTCAATGATGAATGATGGAAATCCACTTAAGTACCATTGAATCTTGAGTGTCTCATCCTTAATGAAAGAGACATACTTCAACAGTTCCAGAAACCTTCTCTCATATTCATCTATGGTCGTACTTCTAAGCTTGAGTTCAAAGAAATCTTTCATTTTCTTGTCATAGTATCTCTTGGTCAAGTACTTCTTCTCAAAATACTTCTTGAATTCTCTCCAAGTAACACTTTTATCTACAATGTGCTGTACCTGCACAAGTTGATCCCACCACATGGAGGCCTTTCCTTTGAGTTGATAGATAACGATTTTGCCTTCAGCATGAGAAGAATAATTATGCAATTGAAAATACTTCCTCATGCCTAGCAACCATGTTTCGACATCTTCATACTTCTTATGATCACCATCAAATGTAGGAGGTTTGATTTTGTTCATTTCTCCTCGTACCTCATCCATCCCAGATCTCTTATACCTTCTGACAGGGGATAGACTTGAGCTGTTGCCTACTCTCTTATGGGAATGCCTATGGGGATGATGGTGATGTCTACTAGCACTTTTTACTTCTCCCTTCTCCTCTGAAGATTTGTGACTCTCAGATCTACTTGAGTTACTCTCCTTAACCAATTTATTCTCTATTCTGTTCAAACCTTCTAATAGATTCATGATGAATTCATCCTGCTGCTCTTTGGATTTCATAAGCCTTTCATTATAATCTTTATGGATTTGGACATCCTTCTGCAAATTCTTAATGGTCTCATCCATATTCATATCTTCATTCCTTTCTTCTCCATGTTCATTGGAGTTCGTTCCTTTCATGCCCAAATGGACATCCATCCCTTTGCTCTTCTCTAGATGAATGTAATTCCCCCATGCCTCTTCCATTCCTATGGACTCTACATTGGTCTGACCTGACCGAGTTGTTGTTAATTCTGAAAAACGTGCAGCCATCAAAACTAATCAGACTAACAAATCAACAATTCATGAGAATATGCACTATTTCGATTCAACATACACATCAACATTATCACTCCCGGTTTCTTGGTGTTATCACCATGACAATTCTAGATAAGACCCAAGTCTTGAGAACGCCGAGACGCAGTGCCTTCTGAGATACACTTGGACAAGAAGGTGGTTTTGTCGAAACCACTTTCACCAAGATGTGGTATTATGTGTCTCAACATGTCAAATCCACCACTCGTGGAGCGAGAGACGACTAGTCAGATCACCCTACTTCATTCGTTCGGTACTTCGTAGCCATGTGACATCAGCTGAACGCCACCATGTAACAAACTCAAAAGCTAATCATTCGAAATGGATTGGCCGAGCATGGAAACCCAAGGCTATTTGTACGTAATCTATCTGCGCTTCATAAATGGAGTTCTATAATTACCACTCCCCAAGTATGAAGATATCTGCGTATCCATAACCGTAGTAATCTTCAAGTTGCTTGACTTCCCGCTATCTATAAAGACACATTTCGGTATCCCCAACCTGAGATACATGGACAAAGCTAAGTTGAGTGAGACTGGTTATTCGAGCAACATGCTAGGCTTTCCTGCGAATAAGGAGGAAAGGGTCCTTGCGCACCTTCTAGAAACTAAGTTCCACACAGAGCTGGTTATAGAATCACGATTGGAAGTCAAGCTAAATCCCACTATAAAGGATTTAGTCATCAACATGCCAGCCACTAAGAAGAAAAGGAGTAAGCGGCATAAGAAGGAGGAATCTATAGTTAAAGTGACCGAAAGTGTTGGAGAAAATCAACTGGTTTGGTTGGACTCTTCTTTAAAGGTGGAGATTGCTAAGCTGAAGTAAGTCTTCAACTAAGATAATCATTTCTCAACAAATTTTGAACAACCGGTAGCGGAGTTAAAGAGTACAAGAGATGATAGGCTTGTTCTTCAATGACCCTTTTTACAACAAGCTAAATGCTGTCATCACCCTTTTGTAATTTTGTGATTAATATGATTATATAAATACACAAATGAATTTTAGACTGTTTTATTACAATTTCTATTTGGTGATGTTATGACTCTTGTTTTCTTTTACAATAAGTTTTTCTTGTAATCTTATACTTGATTTTCATTTGTCTAAATTGAAATAAATTAAAATTCGGAATTCTTTTTAATTAATGCTTCAATGAGGTTATGTGTTTATTTTTCTTTTATTATTATACAATTTAAACTCAGACTCCTCACCTTCCAAGCGACTTCATGTGCATTAACTTGACCTATTAATTTATATTATCGGGCATAGCAATATTACAAGATAAACGCTTCTCCACATGCCTAAATCTACTGTGCATTTATTCTTCATCGTACTGACTTCTTACGCGCACTACTTTGCCGTTGTGCGCCAATATCCACTGTGCATAGTTTCGATACTGCGCACCGATATTCCACATACATTTTCATCCTATGCATGCACCATGTCAAGTTTAACATATTCCTTCATGCTCAAATATCTGCGCACACTATTGAATACACCGTCGTGAAACAAATTATACTCGTACTTATGCACGTACCAACGAAACTCCTCTTCATTAAGAAATACTTGCACACCCCATGTGCACCTTACTATGTGTGTGCTTACCGCGTAAGGCTAATTTTAGCGTGTGAATCTACACATAATAATATTCTGCGTGGTGCCACAATTTACCGCGCACACTGGCACGCCATGGTTTCCCGCGCGGTGACAAATTTACCACACGTTCCAGTACGCCAAGGTTTTCAAAGGACATTTTATGACTCTAATTCTGGTCACTTCAAAGTTACTTTTCTGTGAATATTCACTTTGATTGCACCCTTCTGGTCCATCCAATCTCAATGTTGAACTGAGGCTTTGATACCATACTGTAACGATCCCCCCGACCAACCTGAGGTTGGGGTATGCCACTCTAGAGAAACCACGCATGCTCTGACACCAGTCAGTAACATTCCCAGCCATCAGGCCAGGCCATGATACTCTAGGGAACACTTTCGTTAGTGACCAGAGGCTCGACCAATAGTGGTCATGCTACTCCAGCATTGACCAGAGGCTCGACCAGAATATGATGAGAAATCGACTGTCCCTATCATAGACAATGGTTTGTGGGAGTACAAAATGTACCTAGACCCGTTCAGAGAAGAGATTGATAGTGGCCTCTGCTGTGATGCTCTTCTTGCAGGAAACCATAATCGCCATCTTAGAAAAGCGGTCAACAACCACAAAAACACATTCATTTCCACGCTTGGTGGACGGGAGGCCCGACATGTAGTCCATTGAGATGGATTCCCATGGTTTTTCAGGAGTAGGAAGAGGGGTTTTTCAGGATGGATTTCTTAGTGGTTGGTTTGGCAATAGCACAGGTAGTGCAGGACCTACTATACTTGCTGACCTCCTGTCGGAGTTTCGGCCAATAGAAATGTTTCTGTAGCATCGCCACTATATTTTCGACGCCGAAGTGGCCTGGCACCTGACTGTAGTGGGCTTCCCATATCATCTTCGCTCGCTCATTTGATGGAACACAGATACGGCCTAGACAACAGAACAACCCATCCTGAAGATAGAAATTATCGACAACTATGTTTGCACCCAACATTTGGTAGGTGGTGGCGAAGTCCAGGTCTGTCTCATAGAGTTGGGGCCATCCAGAGGTCTCATGGCCATAATAATATAGAACTGTAGTGAGTGCCGTGACTGGTGGTTTGCTTAGGCAATCAACGATGCGATTGGTTCTTCCTATTTTATACTTGATGTTGAGGTGGAATTGCTGCAAGTATGTGGACCACTTTTGATGGTGGTCATTCTGCAATTTTCCTTGTGTCTGCATAAATTGTAGTGGATTATGATCAGTGTGGATGATTGTCTCCTTCCCATGATCCATATGGATATCGATGGCCACCCACCTTTTCCAACTGGCTCAAAAAAGTTTTATGACAATTTTGGCAATTTACTATTTTTAGCAGTTTTAACTTCTAGGGCCATTTTGAGGGCCTAAATGAAGGTTTTTCGGGATCGAGCTCCTCAATGATAGCCGAAGGCATGATTGAGCCCCAAAAATGAATCTCCTCAATGATATCCTGGTCCTGCCAACAATGCCACACCCACAACCGTACACCATTGAATGGCTCCGCCAAGGAAGTGATCTCTGCGTCAGCCAACAGTGCCAACTGTCATATGGCATAAATCCCTTCAAAGTTGAGGTATTGTGTGATGTTTCTCCTCTAAAAGTTTGTGATGTTCTTTGGGGCCAACCTTATTTATGGAAACGTCATGCTATATACGAGTCTAGGCCTCGTAGTGTTATTATTACTTTGAATAGGAGATTGTACAAGATACTCGAGGCAGTCCCACCTAGTGATATTTCCTTTATCTTTGCTAAGCAATGCAGGAAGGTCATCTCTCAGATGGGGAAGTTTTTCTTCTTTGTGATTTTCTCTCAGAATAAGCGAAAGATCATAGCCACATCCAGGGTCTCTGTGGCCGACCTCTCCACACAACAAAAGCAAGTAGATAAGGTCGTGGAAGAATACTCATATATCTTCTCCTCACGTACAGGGGTACCTCTACACTGCTAGGTCAAGAACCCCATCGATCTAACCCCCAGCGCACCACTACCCAATGGGCCAGTCTATCATCGCTCTTTGTTAGAGAATGAGGAGATCAAGTGATAGATCCAAGAACTTCTCCACAAGGGGCACATCTTCCCCAGCTCATCACCTTGCGGGAGCCCAATCATTCTGGTACAATAGAAATATGGGACCTGACGAATTTTTATTGATTATTAGGCTCTGAAGAAAATCATATTCAGAAACCGATACCTGATTCCCCGAATTGATGAACTCCTTGATCAACTCAAGGGGGCCAAATACTTCAGTAAGATTGATCTGAAGTCTGACTATCAACAGGTCACGATAGAACATGCAGATGTATGCAAGACCGTCTTCAAGTCAAAGGAAGGAATTTTTGAATGGTTGGTCATGCCCTTTGGTTTGACAAATGGTCTAGCCACTTTCATGAGGATGATGGACTATATCCTATGACCATTCACCAATACTTTTGTAGTGGTGTATCTAGATGACATTCTAATTTTGCAACAAGACTTGGGCCGAACACTTGCAGCATATTCAACAGGTTCCGCACACCCTGTGGCAACACAAGCTATACGCCAACTTGGAAAAATTCTCCTTCGGCATGGATAGGGTCATTACCTAGGATACATCATTGATCAACATGGTGTATATGTGGATCCAGCCAAGATCCAAGTCATCTGTGATTGGCCAGCCCCAACAACACTCACTGATATTTAGATCTTCTTGGGCCTTTCCAATTTCTACTGTAGGTTCGTGTTGGATTTCTCCCATATTGCATGGGCCCTCAGCCAAATAAAAAGGGGTGGTGGTAAGGAAAATTTTGGGTGGGGCCTTTCCGAACAACAAGTGTTCGATGATTTGAAGCAACGCTTATGCTCAACCCCAATAATTTCACTACCAGGTCTGCAACATCCTTTTGAGATTGAGACAGATGCTTCAGACTATGCTGTGGGCACCGTTCTCACTCAACACGACCACCCCATGGCCTATCATACTGAGACATTGTCAGATACTGTCCATAAGTACCCTACTTACGACAAAGAAATGTACTCCATTATGCAAGCATGCCGCCAATGGAGACATTACATTCTTGGGAAGGAGACAGTAATCCACGCTGATCATAAGCCACTGTAGTTCATGCATACACAAATAAAATTGTAGAATGACCGCGATCAAAAGTGGTCCACATACTTGCAGCAATTCCACCTCAACATCAAGTATAAAACATGAAGCACCAATCGCATCGCTGATTGCCTCAGTAGACCGCCAGTCACGACACTCACCACGGTGCTAGAATCTTGCGACCATGAGCCATCTGGATGGCCCCAACTCTATGAGACAGACCCTGACTTCACCACCACCTACCAAATGTTGCGTGAAAATGCAGTTGTCGATAATTTCCATCTTCAGAATGGGTTGTTGTGTCATCTGGGCCATATCTGTGTTCCATCAAGTGAGCGAGCGAAGATGATCTAGGAATCCCACTACAATCGGGTGGCAGGACACTTCAGCGTTGAAAAGACAGTGGTGATTCTACAAAAACATTTCTACTAGCCAAAACTTTGACAGGAGGTCAGCAAGTATATCAGGTCCTACACTGTCTGTGCTATTGCAAAACTGACCACTAAGAAACACGGCTTGTAAAACCCTCTCTAACAGGCCATGGGAATCCATCTCAATGGACTACATGTCGGGCCTCCCATGCGGGGAAATTACTGTGTTTTTTTGGTTGTTGATTACTTTTCTAAGATGGTGATTCTGGTTGCCTGCAAGAAGAGCATCACAACAGAGGCCACTACCAAGATCTTCTTTGAACAAGTCTGGGTACATTTTGGAATCCCACAAACCATTGTCTCAGATCGGGATAGTCAATTTATCAACACATTATGGTCGAGCCTCTGGTCACTGCTGGACACCAAGCTCACCAAATCCACAACCTTCCACCCCCAGACAAATGGCCAAACCGAGGTTGTAAATCGAATGATTGTGCATATCCTTCGCATGTATAATTCAAAGAACCCTTGCACATAGGATGAGAGCCTTCCCTATGTCCAACATAGTTACAACCAAGCCCTGCATAGCTCAACCGACCATAGCCCCTTTTAGGTGGGGTTGGGATTCCAACCATTGGGTCCCATAGATGTTGCACTTCCCCTTGTGGTCACCTCGACTGACTAATCTCCTGCTCCAACAAAAGTTGTCAAAGCCACCCGGTTCATTGAGTAGATCTAGCACATCCACCAATAGGTTCAAGATATCCTACAGAAGTCCAATTACAACTACAAATAACGCCATGATCAACATCAGGCGCTGCATAAGTTTAAGGTGGGCGACAAAGTTTGGTTGCACTTGCAGAAAGAACGCCTTATAGGACTCCATCGGAAGCTTCGCCCACTCTGTTATGGGCCATACACTATCACCAAGGCTGTGGGGGATAATTCTTTTGAGCTCAACATTCCTCCTTTCCTTGGTTAGCACCCAATGTTCAATGTAGATCTCCTTCGCCCTTATTTCCCACCATTATTGGACACCTCAGAAGTAATAGAACAACTGACACCAAAAGAGGTCAACCCCGACTGCCTACAACATCCATCCAATGATCATATTATGGATGGACAGATCAAGGGCACTCGACAACAAAGGATCCATCTTTATCGAGTCGTTAAAGCAAGGCAACTCCTGCACCAAGGCAAGTGGCTCACCCAGGACAAATTCAACAGAAAGTTCCTCATATGATGGGGGACCTCAATGCAATGGAGACCATTTATTCCTAAGGAGGGAGGATTGATCCATATGGATATTGGTGGCCACCCACCTTTTCCAACCGACTCAAAACAATTTTATGACAATTTTGGCAATTTACTATTTTTAACAGTTTTAACTTCTGGGGCCATTTTGAGGGCCTAAATGAAGGTTTTTCGAGATCGATCTCCTCAATGATAGATAAAGGCATGATTGATCCCCCAAAATAAATCTCCTCGATGATACCTTTCCAACGGGCTATCACACGCTTAAAATGGAGATTGTATGCAAAAGTTATGACCTCGGGAAGTTGATGTACTAACTTACCCAAACGGGGCCCACATGACTTTTGGCGCTTCATCTCCTAGGGTTAGGTTTTTGGATGTCTAGGGATTTTTGCATTCTTTCTGATTGTAAAAAGGCATTTAGAGCCTCATTGTAACCTTCTTCTGGAGAATGCGCATTTCCGTCACATCTCTTCTCAGAGATAATCCGCCATCGTTCCAACAAGCTTGTTTCCGCTACATTTTACAGTTTCAACTTATTTTGTTATTGAATAGAAAACCGGTTTTACTGTATCTATGTTATTTTGTGTTAAGTAAATATTAATAATCTGTATCCATTTCGTTCTACTCATCAAATCTGTATCATCCCAAGAATGTAATTTTTCCACTAGCGGTAGGCTTGGCCAATGGAGTACATTTCTTTGTCGTAAGTAGGGTACTTACAGACAACATCAAATAGTGCCTCACTATGATAGGCCACGAGGTGGCTATGCTGAGTGAGAACGATGCCCACAACAAGGTTTGAAGAATCTGTCTCGATCTCAAAGGGATTTTGTAGTTCTGGTAGTGAAAGTACTGGGGATGAGCACAAGCGCTGCTTCAAATCATCGAACACTTTTTTTTGGAACCGACCCCATGCAAATTTTGCCTTACCACCACCCTTGGTGATTTGGCTAAGGGCCCATGCAATATGGGAAAATCTCAACACAAACCTGTGGTAGAAATTGGCAAGGCCCAAGAAGCTCTGAAGCTCAATGAGTGTGGTTGGGGATGGCCAGTCACAGATGACTTGGATCTTGGCTGGATCCACATGTACACCATGCTCATCAATGATGTATCTCAGGCAATGGACCCTATCCATGCCGAAGGAAAATTTTTCCAAGTTGGCGTATAGCTTGTGTTGCCACAGGGTGTGAAGAACCTACGAATATGCTGCAAGTGTTTGGCCCAAGTCTTGATGTAAATGAGAATGTCATCCAGATACACCACTACAAAATTATTGGTGAATGGTTGCAGGATATCGTCCATCGTCCTCATGAAACTGGCCAGATAATTTGTCAAACCAAAAGGCATGACCAACCATTCAAAAATGCCTTGATGAAGACCGCCTTTATTGCAGCTTGGATTGGTTGTCCTGATACTATCCATCTTTGCTCTGTCCTTTGTTCTATGGGTTGGGGCCGCCCTTTCCTGGATTTTGTTGTGAGGGGTTCCCAGGCCCAAATTGCCATATCTTTTGTTTGAGATTCTGCTCGATTTTGACAACATATCGGTATGCTGCGCCCAAGGATGAGATGTCTAGAAATTCCATTTCAGTCTGGATGTATCTATGCAGATCACCATGATACTTGAGCACCAGATGTCGCTCCGAATCATTGATACCCATCTTGGTGTGCAAGGTATGGAAGATATTTGTGAAATCTGGCACTGCTTGGTCTCTTTCTTGCCACAGTGTGGTCCATTTGGTATATAAGTCGTCGTAACTTCCGACAGGGTAGTATTGTTCCTTAATAACATCCCTGAAGGAATCCCAGGTGGCTGTGACTATAAATAATGAGGTTTCCTCTATTTATTTTTGCTAACAGAACGTTTCCCACCAATCTTTGACATGGGGGATGGATTTGAGGAGCGCAAAAGTAATCTTTTCTGTATTCGAGAAGTTATGGATAGAAAAATAGCCTTCTAGCAGATTAAACCACTTGTCTACAACATCTGCGTCTATCTTACCTTCAAATATAGGAATATCAAAGTTTATTTGTACCTTGAAGGGGGTGGCACCTCCGCTCGAAGAAGATGCGTCGCCTATTGGTAGCTGCTGAAGAATTTGCGCAAAACTATCCATCATATCATTCCTCTGTTGCGTGAGGGATTCCTCAATCAACTGTTTTAAAGGATCTCCTATCCTGTCATATTTATTTTCTTCTGACATGAGTGGTCGCTTGGGCATGCGAGATCTTTTTTCCTAAAGAGAAACAATCTCAAGACCCAACTCTTTGTACTCTGACCTCGTTGGGGACATTCATTTAGACGACAAGGAATAGACTGCCCTGATATCACTAATCCAGATTTTATGAGCAGAATGAAATGAATACAGATTATTAACAGATTATTAACACAAAATAACATAGATATAGTAAAACTGGTTTTCTATTCAATAATGAAATAAGTTGAAACTGTAAAATGCAGCAAAAACAAGCTTGCTGGAATGGTGGCGACTTATCTCTGAGAAGAGATGTGACAGATGCGCTCATTTGCAAGAAGATGATTACAATGAGGCTCTGAAGGCCTTTTAAAATAAAAAATAATTCCAAAAACTCTAGACATCCAAAAACCTAACCCTAGGAGATGAAGCGCCAAAAGTCATGTGGGCCCCGTTTGGGTGAGTTAGTACATTAACTTCCCGAGGTCGTAAGTTTTGCATACGATCTCCATTTTAGGTGTATGATAGCCCATTGGAAACGTATCATCGAGGAGATTCATTTTGGGGCCTCAATCATGCATTTTTATATCATTGAGTTGGGACATTCATGAAAAACCTTCATTTAGGCCCTCAAAATGGCCTCATAAGTGAAAAATGCTAGAAATAGTAAATTGCCAAAATTCCCAGAAAACTGTTTTGAGCCAGTTGAAAAAGGTGGGTGGCCACCAATGTCCATATGGATCAATAATCCCTCCTTAAGAAGTAATGGTCTCCATTGTGTTGATTTCCCCCATCATATGAGGAAATTTCTGTTGAATTTGGCCTCGGGTGAGCCACTTGCCTTGGTGCAGAAGCTGCCCTGCTTTGACGACTCGATAAAGCTGGATCCTTTGCTGTCGAGTTAACTTGATTTGTGTGTCCACAATATGATTGCTAGATGCCTGTTGGATGTAGTCAAGGTTGATATATGTTGGTGTCAGCTGTTCTGCTACGTCTGAGGTGTCCAATAATGGTGGGAAATAAGGGCAAGGGAGATCCATGTTGAACACTAGGTGCAGGCCAAGGAAAGGAGGAATGTTGAGCTCAAAAGAATTATCCCCCACGGCCTTGGTGATGGTGTATGACCCATAACGAAGTGGGAGAATATTCTGATGGGGTCCTATAAGGCGTTCTTTTTGCAAGTGAAACCAAACTTTGTCTCCCACCTTAAACTTATGTGGCACCCGATGTTGATCATGGCACTGCTTGTACTTGTCAATGGACTTCTGTAGGATATCTCGAAATTGTTAGCGGATGTGTTGGATCTGCTCAATGAATCGAGTAGCTTTTTTAGCTTCAGTTGGAACAGGATATGAGTCAGTCGAGGTGACCGCAAGAGGAAGTGCAACATCTATGGGACCAAATGGTTATAATCCCAACCCCACATGAAAGGGGCTGTGGCCGGTTGAGCTATACAGGGCTTGGTTTTAGCTATGGTGGACATAGGGAAGGCTCTCATCCCATGTGCAAGGGTGCTTTGAATTATACATGAGAAGGATATGCACAACCATTCGATTAAGACCTTGGTTTGGCCATCTTTCTGGGGGTGGAAGGCTATGGATTTTGTTAGCTTGGTGTCCAGCAGTGACCAGAGGCTCGACCAAAATGTGCTGAGAAATCGACTATCCCTATATGAGACAATGGTTTATGGGAGTCCAAAATGTACCTAGACCCTTTCAAAGAAGAGCTTGGCAGTGGCCTCTACTGTGATGCTCTTCTTGCAGGCAACCATAATCGTAATCTTAGAAAAGTGGTCAACAACCACAAAAACACAGTCATTTCCCCACTTGGTGGACGGGAGGCCTGACATGTAGTCCATTGATATGGATTCCCATGGCCTGTCAGGAGTAGTAAGAGGGGTGTATAGACCTCGTTTCTTAGTGGTTGGTTTGGCAATAGCACAGGCAGTGTAGGGCCTGATATACTTGCTGACCTCCTGTCGGAGTTTCGACCAGTAGAAATGTTTCTTTAGCATCGCCACTGTCTTTTCGACGCCGAAGTGTCCTACCACTTGACTGTAGTGGGATTCCCAAATCATCTTCTCTTTCTCACTTGATGGAATATAGATATGGTCCAGATGACACAACAACCCATCCTGAAGATAGAAATTATCGACAACTATGTTTGCACCCTGTTAGCACTGAGAGTCACACTTTGACTGCTAAAGTGTAAGCTCAAAACCCATCATAATGTCAAATATAGCTTTGGTTTTGAATAGGTGGATCACCAATATGGATAAATAAAGAGAGAGGGCAACAAATTGTAGATCAGTAGGCTACACCAATGGGCAATGGAGTCACAAACATCCCACTCATCTAAGGCACAAAAGATGCTTAACAGAAAACAATATTATATGCTGATAGGTAGAAGAAATGAAGAAGGAAAGCATAATATAGAATATTCAATAAATAAATATCCTCTTAATTTAATGAATCTACAAATACTTGAATATAAACAATGACTGATGGGCAAAATATAGCAGATCCTCTGGTGCTTAGGGATCCATAAATAATTGAGAGCCTTTGATCCTCAAGTCTGCAATATATTCAAATAATTAGAAATATAGATAGAAGAGTTACAATCTAAAATCACAGCTCTCATGAGTCTCCAATAGCAGTAATTCTTACAATCAAAAAATGCCCACAGGCTGACAAATGAACACACACAAGAAAACTGCTCGCTACATCTCTCTCTAGCCTCTCTTTGCTCATCCTCCTCCTTTCTCCAAGAGATATATCCCTCTTTAAATATAAAATAACATCCAAATAACCTAAGCAGGTTGAATCCCATCTCCTCCATTGGATTCTAAGCCTTGGATATAGGTGGAAACAGTCAAAGAGACAAAAATCCAACAAACTGCTGATTTTCAGGAATTTGTTGGAAGTCATTAATAAATTATTTCCACCTCATGCAAGAGGACTTTGTTGGAGCTAAATATTAGGTGTAGGTGTCCCTTGACATCTAACTGATCCTTGAGAAGTCATTCTGACCCTCCTTTACATGTGGAAACCTCCCAACAAGGCGAATATGAAAACCATGACTGCTAGAGGAAATTAGTACGTAGGGCCACTGTGTAGAGTACGCAACACCTACTTCTATATCCCATATCTCTCAAACCAAAACACATTTTGAAAAACTGAGAGAGGTTTTTGTTATTTGGAATGTTATGAACAAAAAACTCCTCCAGTTTTAAAAAATACATTCTCAATTTCTCATAAAACAAGTTTTAAATTAGTGACTCAAAAACTGGCAGAATAACTCTGCACAATTTAGCCTCTGCCATAATATTATGCAACGCCTGTAGGTAGCGCCCAACTGTGTTTCTGCATGCAATTCAGTAACATAAATCCATGGGTTCTTTGATTCTTGAAATTGGATATTGGTAATAACTCAATATAATTTCAATTTTCCCCAAAACAAATAAAAATCCCATAACAATTGTATTCATTTGCTAAAATGAATATTCTGTTCTCTAAGAAATATTAGGTAGCGCCACTTGTGAAATGCTGAGGCATAAACCAATCTTGTGCTAACGTAGGCTCCATGGAGGATAGAGTCATCACTGTGAGGCTCTAAGAACTCTTGTAGTTTCAGTGCCTTATCCTTTGGGCTTGTGGAGTCATGCTCTCAACCTTTAACCTCTGCAATCTGATTTTTTCTGTGACCTTCAGCTAAAACTAAATGAAAATGAAAACTAGAACTGACAAAATGATGAAAACGATGCTTTTCTAGCAATATTATTTCACACACTTACTCTAATTATTGGGAAATTGAAGCGTTCAAGTTACATGAAACAACCAATGAATCCATTTCATAATTTTTTTCAACTGTTTGAAGTTTTGAAATGTGCTTCCTTAAGCACCAGAGATAATTCTTACTTGAAGGTGTGTCAAAGAAACATTTGGAAATACATTTTCCATTGAATAAATCAATGAGCCTAGCCCCATTTTCTTCTTGTAGACATGCTGCAAATGGATCCTGAAAAACATCATTAATACTTGCCCCTGCAACATTGCTTTGTGTAAAAAGGAAAAGTATTGCATTAGGTCCTTCGTCCACTGTTCTTGGTTGTTGTATGGCTTGTTGATTCTCTAATTCATCCTCAATGCATATGGCCTTGGTCCACTCTTGGTCATGAGGTGTATTAGGAAAACAACTTAGTGATGCTTGTCTTTCTTTAATTTCAACCTTTCTCATATGATCGTATGGCATTTAATCTTGGATGCTTGATGAAACTGAGCTTGTGTCTTCAAGCAGAATAGGGGGTTGATAGGGAAGTTCATCACAATTATAAGTTCTTGGGAAACTAAATTCTTCTATCTTATCTTTTGATTGTGAGGGATGTTCATCAAAGCTTGGCTTATGGTCCCAATTTCTCAGTTTTTCACCCTCTAAAATTAGATTATCATATTTTTCTTCTTTTTCAGCAACAAAAATATGACACGAGGGTTGAAACAAGCTATTGTTGCTTTGATGGGAAGGGTACTTTTCTGATATAAGGTATTCAATAGATTTTTCATGGAAATCATCTTCATAATCATCATACAAAGGTGACTCAATTACCATTTGACTATTAATGGCTGAGGGGATTAGTACAATAACAGGGACAACTGGTTGCTTAGGGAAAACATCCTCATAGTCATCAAAACTTGGCAAATCATCGCACATTGGTTCATTAAAAATAGGAGGGACTGATAAGCTATGAATTTGGTCATGAAAAGATGCAACACTATTCTCATTATAAAATATATTTGAATCTAAGATGACCTCTTGACTTAAAGAATCGAGAAAAGGAGGAGACAAGGAAATGATGGATTTTCCATATTGATCTTTCTCTTGGGGACCTAGATTTTGACATGAATGATGCATTTGTTCTTCAAATTTAGGAAAAKCATTATGAAACTCATCATCTAAGTCCTKMTCTCTATAATMATCCCCTTCATCATCACTACTAGAGGAATCASTTGYYGAATCTTGAATATATGATGCATACCCCTCACAACAATTCTCAAAAAGTMTTTCAGMTGGATAAATTATCTTGCAATGAGAATAAAAAACATCATGAAAGTYCTTCAAAGASGAAATACTAGAAGCAKGGAGTGTTCTATACCATTGCCTCGCATCRCCTTCCAATGAATAGATGAACATTTTCATCAATATATCTTCATGATGGATGTCAAGCTGCTGCATTAAAGCATGAAATTCATGAACATGCTCAAAAGGGTTGTCATCATCACCTTCATAAAATATGGGAAGTAGATCTTGCCATTCATCAATTTGAGGCACACGATGTGGATAACCATCTATGGATGAGAAATTGAGTGGGGCAAACCTCCTGGCCATGATAGCCTTCATAGCCATTTGATTTTTCTCATCCCCAGTGGAGTCACCAACATATTTTGAACAATGGATTCGCCATGGTGAATGTGCATTCTTGAAGGTGTCCAACTTCAGTCACCATCTAAAGCTGGAGATGTGCAATGTCATTCTTCCCAGGGAGCTTTTCAATCTTCTCAAATCCGTCCTAGGCAACGGTGCTAAAAATGTTAGCACTGAAAGTCACACTTTGACTGCTAAAGTGTAAGCTTAGCACCGATCATAATTTAAAAGATAACTTTGGTTTTGAATAGGTGGATCAACAAGATGGATAAATAAAGAGAGAGGGCAACAAACTGCAGATCAGTAGGCTACACCAATGGGAAATGGAGTCACAAACATCCCACTCATCTAAGGCACACAAGTTTCTTAACAATAAACAATATTATATGCTGATAGGTGGAATAAATGAAAAAGGAAAGCATAAGACAATGTGTTCAGTAAATAAATATCCTCTCCATTTAATGAATCAACAAATACTTGAATATAAACAATGACTGATGGGCAAAATACATCAGATCCTCTGGTGCTTAGGGATCCATCAATCATTGAGAGCATTTGATCCTCAAGTCTGCAATATATTCAGATAAGAAGAAATATAGATAGAAGAGCTACAATCTGAAATCACATCTCTCATGAGTCTCCAATAGCAATAATGCTTACAATCAAAAAATGCCCACAGGCTTACACATGAACACACACAGGAAAACTGCCTGCTACATCTCTCTCTAGCCTCTCTTGTCTCATCCTCCTCCTTTATCCAAGAGATATCCCCCTCTTTAAATAGAAAATAGCCTCCAAATAACCTAAGGAGGTCAAATCCCATCTCCTCCATTGGATTCTAAGCCTTGCAGATAGGTGGCAACAGTCAAAGAGATAAAAATCCAACAAACTGTTGATTTTCATGAATTTGTTGGAAGTCATTAATAAATTGTTTCCACCTCATGCATGAGGCCTTTGCTGGAGCTAAATATTAGGTGTAGATTTCCCTTGACATCTAACTGATCCTTGAGAAGTTATTCGAACCCTCCTTGACATGTGAAAACCTCCCAACAAAGCGAATATGAAAACCGTGACCGCTAGAGGAAATTAGTACGCAACGCCACTGTGCAGAGTACGCAACACCTACTTATATATCCCATATCTCTCAAACCAAAACACATTTTGAAAAAATGAGAGAGATTTTTGTTATTTGGAATGTTATGAACAAAACATCCTCAAGTTTTAAAAAATACATCCTGAACTGCGCATAACCCAAGTTTTAAATTAGTGAATAAAAACTGGCAGAATAACTTTGCACAATTTAGCCTCTGCCAGAATATTATGCAGCGCCTGTAGGTAGCGTCTTACTGTGTTTCTGCATGCAATTCGATAGCATAATTTCATGGGTGCTTTGATGCTTGAACTTGTATATTGGGAATAACTCAATATAATTTCAATTTTCCCCAAAACAAATAAAAATCCCATAACAATTGTATTCATTTTCCAAAATGAATAATGAAATGCAGATTCTGTTCTCTGAGAAAAATTAGGTAGCTCCTATAGGTAGCCCCACTTATGTAACGCTAAGGCATAAACCAATCTTGTGCTAACACAACCAACATTTGGTAGGTGGTGGCGAAGTCCGGGTCCGACTCATAGAGTTGGGGCCATCCAAAGGTCTCATGGCCACTAGAGTCTAGAACCGTGGTGAGTGCTGCAAATGGTGGTTTGCTGAGCCAATCAACAATGTGATTGGTGCTTCCTATTTTATACTTGATGTTGAGGTGGAATTGCTGCAAGTATGTACTGGACCACTTTTGATGGCGGTCATTCTACAATTTTCCTTGTGTCTGCATAATCTGCAGTGGCTTATGATCAGTGTGGATGACTGTCTCCTTCCCAAGCATGTAATGTCTCCACTGGAGGCAGGCTTGCATACTGGAATAAATTTCTTTATCATAACTAGGGTACTTACAAAGAGCATCAGATAGTGTCTCACTATGATAGGCCACGGGGTGGCTGTGTTGAGTGAGAACGACGCCCACATCATAGTCTGAAGCATTTGTCTCAATCTCAAAGGGATATTGTAGGTCTGGTAGTGAAAGTACTGGGGATGAGCACAAGCGCTGCTTCAAATCATCGAACGCTTATTGTTGGGACCGACCCCATGCAAATTTTTCCTTACCACCACACCTGGTGATTCGTTTGAGGGCCCATGCAATATGGGAGAATCCCAAAACAAACCTACGGTATAAATTGGCAAGGCCCAAGAAGCTCTGAAGCTAAGTGAGTGTAGTTGGGGCTGGCCAGTCACGAATGACTTGGTTTTTGGCTGGATCCACATGTACACCATGCTGATCAATGATATAGCCCAGGTAATGGACCTTGTCCATGTCGAAGGAGCATTTTTTCAAGTTGGCATATATATTGTGTTGCCGTAGGGCGTGTAAAACTGACTGAATATGCTGCAAGTGTTCGACCCAAGTCTTTTTGTAAATGAGAATGTCATCCGGATACACCACTACAAAATTATTGGTGAATGGTCGCAGGATATCGCCCATCATCCTCATGAAAGTGGCTGGAGCATTTGTCAAACCAAAGGGCACAACCAACCATTCAAATAGGCCTTCCTTTGACTTGAAGGTGGTCTTCCATACATCTGTCTGCTCTATTGGGACCTAGTGTTAGCCAGAATTTAGATCAATCTTACTGAAGTATTTATCCCTCGTGAGTTGATCAAGGAGGTCGTCGATTCTGGGAATTGGGTACCGGTTTCTAACTGTGATTTTATTAAGATCCCGGTAATAAATGTAGAGTCACCAGGTTCCATCTTTCTTCTATACCAGCACGATTGGGCTCCCGCAAGGTGATGAGCTAGGATGGATGTGACCCTTATGGAGCAGTTCTTGAATTTGTCGCTTGATTTCCTCATTCTCTAATAGAGAGCGATGATAGACTGGCCCATTGGGCAGTGATGCAGCGGGGGTTAGATTGATGGGGTGCTTGACCTGGCAGTGCATAGGTACCCCGGTAGGTGAGGAGAAGATATCTGAGTATTCTTCCAAGACCTTATCTACTTGCTTTTGCTGTGTGGAGAGGTTGGACGCAGAGACCCTGGATGTGGCTATGATATTTCTCTTATTCTGAGAGCGAGTCATGAAGAAGACAAAATTCCCTATATGAAAGATGACCTTCTTGCATTTCTTAGCAGAGATCAAGGAAATAGCACTAGGTGGGACTACCTCAGGTATCATGTACAATTTCCTATTCAAAGTAATAATAACACTATGAGGCCTAGACTCATATACAACATGACATTTCCATAAATAAGGTTGGCCCAAAAGAACATCACAAACTTCGAG
>JZKD02S2403496.1:263856-298414 GCA_000966675.3 Picea glauca | reverse complement strand
TTAGGTCTTCTTACATCCGCCTTATTCTATTTTATTGAAAGGTCTTATTAATATTGACCTTTATTACATCCGAATACATTAATCTAACTATGTGCGGGTTAGGACCTTAACATGGGGCTTCAATCATGCATTTAAATATCATTGAGTTGGTACGATCTCGAAAAAACTTCATTTAGGCAAAATGACCCTGTAATTGAAAACTGCTAGAAATAGTAAATTGCCAAAATTGCCAGAAAATTGTTTTGAGCCAGTTGGAAAAGGTGGGTGGCCATCGATATCCATCTGGATTAATCCTCCCTTAGGAAAATTTGGTCTCCATTGCATTGAGTTCCCCGATTAGATGAGGAAATTTCTGTTGAATTTGGCCCCGGGTGAGCCAGTTGCCTTGGTGCAGGAGATGCGCTGCTTTGACGACTCAATAAAGATGGATCCTTTGCTGTCGAGTTCCCTTGATCTATGTGTCCACAATTGGATCACTAGATTCCTATTGGATGCAGTTGGGGTTGATCTTTGTTGGTGTTAGCTATTCTGATATGTCTGAGGTGTCTAATAATGGTGGGAAATAAAGGAGAAGGAGATCCACGTTGAACGCTGGGTGCAGGCCAAGGAAAGGAAGAATGTTGAGCTCAAAACAATTACCACCCATGGTCTTGGTGATGATGTATGACTCATAATGGAGTGGTCAATTTTTCCAATGGGGTCCTGTAAGGCGTTCTTTCTGCAAGCAAAATCAAACTTTGTCTCCCACCTGAAAGTTATGTGGCACCCGATGTTGATCATGGCACTGTTTGTACTTGTCATTGGACTTCTGTAGGATATCCTGAACCTGTTGGTGGATGTGATGGATCTTCTCAATGAACCAGGTTGCTTTGTCAGGTTCAGTTGGAACATGAGATGATTTGGTCGAGGTGGCTACAAGGGGAAGTGCAACATCTATGGGACCCAATGGTTGGAATCCCAACCCGATCTGAAAGGGGCTGTGGCTGGTTGAGCTATGCAGGGCTTGGTTGTAGCTATGATGGACATAGGGAAGGCTCTCATCCAATGTGCGAGGGTGATTTGAATTATACATGTGAAGGATATGCACAACCATTCGATTTACGACCTCGGTTTGGCCATCTGTTTGGGGGTGGAAGGCCTTGGATTTTGTTAGCCTGGTGTCCAACAGTGACCAGAGGCTCGACCAGAATGTGCTGAGAAATTGACTATCCCTATATGAGATAATGGTTTGTGGGAGTCCAAAATGTACCCAGACCCATTCAAATAAGATCTTGGTAGTGGCCTTTGATGTGATGCTCTTCTTGCAGGCAACCATAATCACCATCTTAGAAAAGCGGTCAACAACCACAAAAACACAGTCATTTCCCTGCTTGGTGAATGGGAGGGCCGACATGTAGTCCATTGATATGGATTCCCATGGCCTGTCAGGAGTAGGAAGAGGGGTGTACAGGCCCCGTTTATTAGTGGTTGGTTTGGCAATAACGTAGGCAGTGCAGGACCTGATATAATTGCTGACCTCATGTTGGAGTTTCAACCAGTAGAAATGTTTTTGTAGCATCGCCACAGTCTTTTCGACACCGAAGTGTCCCGCCACTCAACTATAGTGGGATTCCCAGATCATATTCGCTCGCTCAATTCATGGAACACAGATATGGCCCAGACAACATAACAATCCATCCCGAAGATAGAAATTATCGACAACTATGTTTGCACCCAACATTTGGTAGGTGGTGGCGAAGTCCGGGTCTGTCTCATAGATTTGGGGCCATCTAGAGGTATCATGGCTGCAAGAGTCTAGAACCGTGGTGAGTGCCGGGACTGGTGGTCTACTGAGTCAATAAATGACGCGATTGGTGCTTCCTGTTTTATACTTGATGTTGAGGTGGAATTGTTGCAAGTATGTGGACCACTTTTGATGGTGGTCATTCTGTAATTTTCCTTGTGTCTGCATAAACTGTAGTGGATTATGATCAATGTGGATGATTGTCTCCTTCCCAAGAATGTAATGTATCCACTGGCGACAGGCTTGCACAATGGAGTAAATTTCTTTGTCGTAAGTAGGGTACGTATGGACAACATCGGATAGTGTCTCACTATGATAGGCCACGGGGTGGCTGTGCTGAGTGAGAATGACGCCCACAACATATTCTGAAGCATTTGTCTCGATCTCAAAGGGATGCTGCAGGTCTAGTAGTGAAAGTAATGGGGATGAGAACAAGAACTGCTTCCAATCATTGAATGCTTATTGTTGGATAGGCCCCACAAAAATTTTGACTTACCACCACCCCTGGTGATTTGGCTGAGGGCCCATTCAATATGGGAGAATCCAAACACAAACCAACAGTAGAAATTGGAAATGCCCAAGAAGCTCCGAAGCTTAGTGAGTGTGGTTAGGGATGGCCAGTCACGGATGACTTGGATCTTGGCTGGATCCACATGTACACCATGCTGATCAATGATGTAGCCCAGGTAATGGGCCCTGTCCATGCCAAAGGATCATTTTTTCAAGTTGGTGTATAGATTGTGCTACCATAGGGTGCACAAAACCTGCTGAATATGCTACAAGTGTTCGGTCCAAGTCTTGCTATAAATGAGAATGTCATCCAGATACACCACTACAAAATTATTGGTGAATGGTCCCAGGATATCTTGCATCATCCTCATGAAAGTGGCCAGAGCATTTGTCAAACCAAAGGGCATGGTGAACCATTCAAAAAGGCCTTCCTTTGACTTGAAGGCGGTCTTCCATACATCTGTCTGTTCTATCGAAACCTGGTGGTAGCCAGACTTCAGATCAATCTTACTGAAGTATTTATCCCCTGTGAGTTGATCAAGGAGGTCGTCGATTTGGGGAATCGAGTACCGGTTTCTGATTGTAATTGTATTCAGAGCTTGGTAATCAATGCAGAGTTGCCAGGTTCCATCTTTCTTCTGTACCAACATGATTGGGCTCTTGTAAGGTGATGAGATGGGATGAATGTTCTCCTTGTGGAGAAGTTCTTGGATTTTTCACTTGATCTCCTCCTTCTCTAAAATAGAGCAACAATACATTGGCCCACTGGGCAGCGATGCACCAGGGGTCATATCGATGGGGTGCTTGACCTGGCAGTCCAGAGGTACCCCAGTAGGTGAGGATAAGATATCCGAGTATTATTCCATGACATTATCTACTGTAGTGGCTTATGATCAGTGTGGATGACTGTCTCCTTCTCAAGAATGTAATGTCTCCACTGGTGGCATGGTTTCATAATGGAGTACATTTCTTTGTCGTAAGTAGGGTACTTACAAACAACATCGGATAGTGTCTCACTATGATAGGCCACAGGGTGGCTGTGCTGAGTGAGAATGGCGCCCACAAAATAGTCTAAAGCATTTGTCTCGATATCAAAGGGATGTTGTAGGTCTGGTAGTGAAAGTACTAGGAATGAGCACAAGCACTGCTTCAAATCATCGATCGCTTGTTGTTGGGACCGGACCCATGAAAATTTTTCCTTACCACCACCCCTGGTGATTAGGCTGAGGGCCCATGCAATATGGGAGAATCCCAACACAAACCTACGGTATAAATTGGCAAGGGCCAAGAAGCTCCGAAGATAAGTGAGTGTAGTTGGGGCTGGCCAGTCACGGATGACTTGGTTTTTGGCTGGATCCACATGTACACCATGCTGATCAATGATGTAGCCCAGGTAATGGACCCTGTCAATGCCGAAGGAGCATTTTTCCAAGTTGGCATATAGCTTGTGTTGCTGTAGGGCGTGTAGAACCGGCTGAATATGCTGCAAGTGTTTGGCCCAAGTCTTGTTGTAAATGAGAATGTCATCCAGATACACCACTACAAAATTATTTCTGAATGGTCACAGGATATCGCCCATCATCCTCATGAAAGTGGATGGAGAATTTGTCAAACCAAAGGGCATGACCAACCATTCAAAAAGGCCTTCCTTTGACTTGAAGGTCGTCTTCCATACATCTGTTTGTTCTATCGGAACCTAGTGTTAGCCAGACTTCATATCAATCTTACTGAAGTATTTATCCCCCATGAGTTGATCAAGGAGGTTCTCGATTCGGGGAATTGGGTACCAATTTCTAACTGTGATTTTATTAAGATCCCGGTAATCAATGTAGAGTCACCAGGTTCCATCTTTCTTCTATACCAACACGATTGGGCTACCGCAAGGTGATGAGATAGGATGGATGTGCCCCTTGTGGAGCAGTTCTTGGATTTGTCTCTTGATATCCTCATTCTCTAATAGAGAGCGACGATAGACTAGCCCATTGGGCAGAGGTGCATCGGGGGTTATATCGATGAGTGCTTGACCTGGTAGTGCAGAGGTACCCTGGTAGGTGAGGAGAAGATATCTGAGTATTCTTCCATGACCTTATCTATTTTCTTCTGCTGTGTGGAGAGGTCATCCATAGAGACCCTGGATGTGGCTGTGATATTTCACTTATTCTAAGAGAGAATCAATAATAAGACAAACTTCCCCATATGAGAGATGACCTTCTTGCATTACTTAGCAGAGATCAAGGAAATAACACTAGGTGGGACTCCCTCAGGTATCCTGTACAATTTCCTTCAAATTAATGATAACACTATGAGGCCTAGAATCATATACAACATGACGTTTCCATAAATAAGGTTGGACCAAAAGAAAATCAAAAACTTTGAGAGGAGCAACATCACACAATACCTCATATTTGAAGGGCTTGATGTCGTATGAAAGTCGACAGTATTGGCTGACGCAAAGATCGATTCCTTGGCAAAGCCATCCAATGGTGTAGGGTTGTGGGTGAGGTGTTGTGGGCAGGGCTAGCCACCTTATGACCTCTACAGATATGATATTATTTTGGCTACCGCTATCAACGATGAAGTGCAGCGGGGTGCCTTTTGCCCACATTTGCGAATGGAAGAGGCTCTCTCCTTCTTATGGCTCATCTGGTTCACTAGGATGGAGCTTGGTGGTAGCAATGGTGGCACTGGGTTCCGTGTCACTGATCCATCTTCCCCTTTCTAGTTCTGGCTCAGAGTCAGAATCCGCATCTGATTGAGCGACAATCAACAGTGTTATGCCAAGGGCTCTTATGGAAGTCGCACCACTTCCTGGTATCTTTATTTGTCTTTCCAGTGTCCTTCTTTGCCTACAGCTTGGAATGGTTGTCGTAATACTGTTCATATTTGCTCTATCCTTTGTTCTGTGGGTTGGGGCTGCCCTTTCCTAGATTTTGTTGTGAGGGGTTCCCAGGACCAAATTGCCGCGTCTTTTGTTAGAGATTCTTCTCGATTTTGACGACATATCGATAGACCGCGCCCAAGGATGAGATGTCTAGAAATTCCATTTTGGTTTGGATGTATATATGCAGAGCACTGCAATACTGGAGAACTAGATTTTGCTCCAAATCTTTGATACCCAACTTGGTGCACAAGGTATGGAAGATATTTGTGAAATCTGGCACTGCTTGGTCTCTTTCTTGTCGCAGTGTGGTCCATTTGGTATATAAGTCGTCATAACTTCCGACAATGTAGTATTGTTCCTTAATATCATTCCTAAAGGAATCCTAGGTGGTTATGATTGTAAATAATGAGGGTTCCTCTATTTCCTTTTTCTCACAGAATGTTTCCCACCAATATTTGACATGGGGGATGACTTTGAGGAGAGAAAAAGTAATCTTTTCTCTATTTGAGAAGTTATGGACAGAGAAATACCCTTCTAACAGATTCAATCACTTGTCTACATCATATCCATCTATCTTACCTTCAAATATAGGAATATCAAATTTTATTTGTACCTTGAAAGGGGTGGCGCCTCCGCTTGAAGAAGATGCATTGCCTGTTGGTAGTCGTCGAAGGATTTGCGCGAAACTATCCATCATGTTGTTCCTCTGTTGCATGAGGGCTTCCTCAATCAATAGTTTGAAAGGATCTACTGTCCCATAATATTTCTTTTCTCCTACCATGAGAGGTCTCTTGGGTGTGCGAAAGATTTTTTCCTCAAGAGAAACAAGCTCAAGACCCAACTCTTAGTACTCTGACCTCGTTGGGGACATGGATTAAGACGATAAGAAGCAGACTGATATGATACCACTGATCTGTATTTTATGAGTAGAACAAAATGAATACATATTATTAACATATTCTTAACACAAAATAACAAAGATACAGTAAAACTGGTTTTCTATTCAATAATGAAATAAGCTGAAACTGTAAAATGTAGCGAAAACAAGCTTGCTCGAATGGTGGCAGCGTATCTCTGAGAAGAGATTTGACGACTGTGATCATTCGCAAGAAGATGATTACAATGAGGCTCTGAAGGCATTTTAATTTTACAATAAAAAGGAATGCCAAAAACCCTAGACATCCAAAAACCTAACCCTAGGAGATGAAGCGCCAAAAGTCATGTGGGCCCCATTTGGGTAAGTTAGTACATTAACTTCCCAGGGTCGTAACTTTTGCATACGATCTCCATTTTAGGCGTATGATATCCCGTTTGAAAGGTATCATCAAGGAGATTCATTTTTTTGCCTCAATAATTCATTTGGATATCATTGACTAGGGTCTATCCCTAAAAACCTTCATTTAGGCCCTCAAAATGGCCACATAAGTGAAAACTGCTAGAAATAGTAAATTGCCAAAATTGCCAGAAAATTATTTTGAGCTAGTTGGAAAAGGTGGGTGGCCATTGATATCCATATGGATCAATCCTTCCTCCTTAGGAAGTAATGGTATCCATTGTGTTGATTTCCCCCATCAGATGAGGAAATTTCTATTGAATTTGGCCCCGGGTGAGCCACTTGCCTTGGTGCAGGAGCTGCCCTGCTTTGACATCTCGATAAAGTTGGATCCTTTGCTGTTGATTTCCCTTGATCTGTGTGTCCAAAATATGATCGCTAGATTCCTGTTGGATGTAGTCAGGGTTGAGATCTGTTGGTTTCATCTATTCTGCTATGTCTGAGGTTTCCAATAATGGTGGGAAATAAAGGCGAAGGAGATCCACCTTGAACACTGGGTGCAGGCCAAGCAAAAGGAGGACTGTTGAGCTCAAAAGAATTATCCCCCATGACCTTGATGATTGTGTACAACCCATAACAGAGTGGGTGAAGCTTTCTATGGGTTCCTATAAGGCATTCTTTCTACAGGTGCAACCAAACTTTGTCTCCACCTGAAACTTATGTGGCACCCGATGTTGATCATGGATCTATTTGTACTTGTCATTGGACTTCTGTAGGATATCCTGAACTTGTTAGAAGTTGTGATAGATCCACTCAATGAACTAGGTGTCTTTGTCAGCTTTAGTTGGAACAAGAGATGAGTCGGTCAAGGTGACCGCAAGGGGAAGTGCAACATCTATGGGACCCAATGGTTGGAATCCCAACCCTACCTGAAAGGGGCTGTGGTCGGTTGAGCTATGCAGGGCTCAATTGTAGCTATGATGGACATACAGAAGGATATCATCCCATGTGTGAGGGTGCTTTGAATTATACATGTGAAGGATATGCACAACCATTCGATTTAGGACCTCGGTTTGGCCATCTATCTAGGGGTGGAAGGTCGTGGATTTGCTTAGCTTGGTGTCTAGCAGTGACCAGAGGCTCGACCAGAATGTGCTGAGAAATCGACTGTCCCTATCTAAGACAATGGTTTGTCGGAGTCCATAATGTACCCAGACCCGTTCAAAGAAGAGCTTAACAGTGGCCTCTGCTGTGATGCTCTTCTTACAGGCAACCAGAATCACCATCTAAGAAAAGCGGTTAACAACCACAAAAACAAAGTCATTTCCCCACTTGGTGGACGGGAGGCCTGACATGTAGTCCATTGAGATGGATTCCCATGGCCTGTCAGGAGTAGGAATAGGGGTGTACATGCCCCATTTCTTAGTGGTTTGTTTGGAAATAGCGTAGGCAGTGCAGGACATGATATACTTGCTTACCTCCTGTCGGAGTTTCGACCAATAGAAATGTTTCTGTAGCATCGCCACTATCTTTTCGATATCGAAGTGTCCTACCACCCAATTGTAGTGGGCTTCCAAGATCATATTCACTTGCTCGATTGATGGAACACATATATGGCCTAGTTGACACAACAACCCATCCTGAAGATAGAATTTATCGACAACTATGTTTGTACCCAACTTTTGGTAGGTGGTGGCAAAGTTCAGGTCTGTCTCATAGAGTTGGGGCCATCTAGAGGTCTCATGGCCACAAGATTCTAGAACCGTGGTGAGTGTCACGACTGGTGGTCTGCTGAGGAAATCAACGATGCGATTGGTGCTTCCTGTTTTATACTTGATGTTGTGGTGGAATTGCTGCAAGTATGTGGACCACTTTTGATGGCGGTCATTCTGTAATTTTCCTTGTGTCTGCATAAACTGCAGTGGCTTATGATCAATGTGGATTTTTGTCTCCTTCCCAAGAATGTAATGTCTCCATTGGCGGCAGGCTTGCACAATGGAGTACATTTCTTTGTCATAAGTAGGGTACTTATGTACAACATCGGATAATGTCTCACTATGATAGGCCACGGGGTTGCTGTGTTGACTGAGAATGGCACCCACAACATAGTCTGAAGCATCTGTCTTGATCTCAAAGGGATGTTGCAGGTCTGGTAGTGAAAGTACTCGGGATGAGCACAAACGCTGCTTCAAATCATCGAACTCTTGTTGTTGGGACTGACCCCACGTAAATTTTTCCTTACCACACCCTTGGTGATTTGGCTGAGGGCCCATGCAATATGGGAGAATCCCAACACAAACCTATGGTAGACATTGGCAGGGCCCAAGAAGCTCCAAAGCTCAGTGAGTGTGGTTGGGGCTGGCCAGTCACAGATGACTTGGATCTTGGCTGGATCCACATGTACACCATGCTGATCATGATGTATCCTAGGTAATGGACCATTCCCATGCCGAAGGAGCATTTTTCCAAGTTGGCATATATCTTGTGCTTCCGCAGGGTGGGCAAAACCTGCTGCATATGCTGCAAGTGTTCGACCCAAGTGTTGTTTTAAATCAGAATGTCATCCAGATACACCACTACAAAAGTATTGGTGAATGGTCGCAGGATATCGTCCATCATCCTCATGAAAGTGGCTCGAGCATTTGTCAAACCAAATGGCATGACCAACCATTCAAAAAGTCCTTCCTTTGAATTGAAGGCAGTCTTCCATACATCTATCTATTCTATTAGGACTTGGTAGTAGCCAGACTTTAGATCAATATTACTGAAGTATTTAGCCCCTGTGATTTGATCAAGGAGGTCTTCGATTTGAGGAATTGGGTACTGATTTATGACTGTGATTTTATTCAGAGCCCGGTAACCAATGCAGAGTCACTAGGTTCCATCTTTCTTCTGTACCAACACGATTGGGCTCCCGCAAGGTGATGAGATGGGACAGATGTGCCCCTTGTGGAGTAGTTCTTGGATTTGTCACTTGATCTCCTCATTCTCTAACAGAGAGCGATGATAGGCTAGCCCATTGGGCAGTGGTTCACCGGGGGTCAGATCGATGGGGTTCTTGACCTGGAAGTGCAGAGGTACCCTGGTAGGTGAGGAGAAGATATATGAGTATTCTTCCATGACCTTATATACTTGCTTCTTCTGTGTGGAGAGGCTAGCTGTAGAGACCCTGGATGTGGCTGTGATCTTTCACTTATTCTGAGAGCGAATCATGAAGAATACAAACTCCTTTGTCTGAGAGATGACCTTCCTACATTACTTAGTAGAGATTAAGGAAATAGCACTAGGTGGGACTGCCTCAAGTATCATGTACAATTTCCTATTCAAAGTAATGATAACACTACGAGGTCTAGACTCAAATTTATACAATATCAAATTTCCATAAATAAGGTTGTCCCAAAAGAACATCACAAACTTCGAGAGGAGCCACATCACACAATACCTCATCTTTGAAGGGCTTGATGTCGTATGACATTTGACACTGTTGGCTGATGCAGAGATCGATTCTTTGGCAGAGCCATCCAATGGTGTAGGGTTGTGGGTGAGGCATTGTGGGTAGGTCTAGCCGCTTGATGACCTCTACAGAGATGAGGTTCTTCTGGCTACCGCTATCAACAATGAAGTGCAGTGGGGTGCCTTTTACCCCCATTTGTGAATGGAAGAGGCTGTCTCCTTCTTCTGGCTCATCTGGTTCACCAAGATGGATCTTGGTGGTAGCAATGGTGGAACTGGGTTCTGAGTCAATGATCTGTCTTCCCCTTTCTGGTTCTATATTAGAGTCAGAATCGACATCTGATTTAGAGGATTTCACTTTGGCCACCAACGACTACTTTGAGCAATGATCAATAGTGTTATGCCAAGGGATCTTATGGAAGTCGCACCACTTCCCGGTATCTTTCTTTGTCTTTCCAGTGTCCTTCTTTACTTGTGGATTGGACTAGTTGTCTTGATACTGTCCATCTTTGCTCTGTCCTTTATTCTGTGGGTTGGTCCGCCCTTTCCTAGCTTTTGTTGTGAGAGGTTGCCAGGCCCAAATTGCCGCGTCTTTTGTTTGGGCTTCTGCTCGATTTTGACGACATATCGTTAGGCTGTGCCCAAGGATGAGATGTATAGAAATTCAATTTTGGTTTGGATGTATCTATGCAAAGCACTGTGATACTTGAGCACCGGATGTAGCTTTGAATCTTTGATACCCAACTTGGTGTGCAAGGTATGGAAGATATTTGTGAAATATGGCACTGCTTGGTCTCTTTCTTGCCACAGTGTGGTCCATTTGGTATATAAGTCGTCGTAACTTCCGACAGGGTAGTATTGTTCCTTAATAGCATCCCTGAAGGAATCCCAGGTGGCTATGACTGTAAATAATGATTGTTCCTCTGTTTCCTTTTTCTCACAGAACGTTTCCCACCAATCTTTGACATGGGGGACGACTTTGAGGAGCACAAAAGTAATATTTTCTCTATTCGAGAAGTTATGGATAGAAAAATACCCTTCTAGTAGATTCAACCACTTGTCTACAACATCCGTGTCTATCTGATATTCAAATATAGGAATATCTAAGTTTATTTGTACTTTGAAGGGAGTGGCACCTCCGCTCGAAGAATATGCGTTGCCTATTGGTAGCCGCCGAAGGATTTGCGTGAAACTATCCATCATCTTGTTCCTCCATTGCATGAGGGATCCTCAATCAACAGTTTGAAAGGATATCCTGTCCCATCATATTTATTTTCTCCTACGATGAGAGGTCACTTGGGCGTGCGAGAGATTTTTCCCACAAGAGAAACAAGCTCAAGACGCAACTCTTTGTACTCTGACCTCGTTGGGGACATGCATTAAGATGACAAGGAGAAAACTGCTCTGATACCACTGATCCAGATTTTATGAGTAGAAAAAAATAAATACAAATTATTAATAGATTATTAACACAAAATAACAAAGATACAATAAAACTGGTTTTCTATTCAATAATGAAACAAGCTGAAACTGTAAAATGCAGCAGAAACAAGCTTGCTGGAATGGTTTCGGCTTATCTCTAAGAAGAGATATGACGGCTGCGCTCATTCACAAGAAGATGATTAAAATGAGTCTCTGAAGGAATTTTACAATAAATAGGAATGCTAAAAACCATAGACATCCAAAAACCTAACCCTAGGAGATGAAGCGCCAAAAGTCATCTGGGCCCTGTTTGGGTAAGTTAGTACATTAACTTCTCAGGGTCGTAACTTTTGCATATGATCTCCGTTTTAGGCGTATGATAGCCTGTTGGAAATGTATCATTGAGGAGATTCATTTTGGGGCCTCAATAGTGCATTCAAATATCATTGAGTTGGGACAATCCCGAAAAACCTTCATTTAGGCCCTCAAAATGGCCACGAAAGTGAAAACTGCTAGAAATAGTAAATTGCCAAAATTGCCAGAAAACTGTTTTGAGCCAGTTGGAAAAGGTGGGTGGCCACTGATATCCATCTGGATCAGAAGGTGTTGCCGAAAGGGCAGGTAGTTAAGGTTTTTTTCATGCGCTGTTGAAGCGTTGAACCCTGGGTCTGCCCCTATGCCAACAAATGGTTTCGTTGTCAGGACCTAAAACTGTGATTGCTGGGAACTGAAGAAAAGAAAAATCTTTGTGCATAGATCTGTTGTTGTAGTGCGCAGTATTCTACTTGGCTTGGAAAGCTCTATGCTCTGGTAAAGGTAAGATAAGTGGAATTTTTTTCTTCAAAAGTATGAATCTAGGTATGTTGACAGATTTTGTGCCAGTCTGAAAACTAGGGAACAACTAGAAGAAAAAAGATTTAATCTAAATACATTTGATAGAGATAGTGAAAGATATGTTATTCCTATGCATAGAAAGAATTTTTGGACTAACAAGTGGATGCAGGACCCTAGAAAGAATGTTTGCAGATTGTAGGTCCATCACTGTGATCCTAGTGCACAGTACAGAAAAGGTTGGGGATCATTTAAAAGAAAGAGAGGATTGACACTATGTTATAACTACAGAAGACCATGCCATCTTGCTAAGGAATGCCCTGGTATAGGTCCTACTTGTCTTTGTTATGAATCTATTGGTCACGAGGTTTTGGATTTCCCTAGAATGATTGCTAAAGTTGATAAGATGAACATGAGACAAGAAAACTATGAAGATGGTGAAGAAACTAAGGATATATTAGAGAAGCAGAAAGAATCAGAGACTATGTTATTACGGCTGAAAGAAACACTGTATTATCACAGAGACATCAGTTTACCACAGATCTTAAAAGAGAAGCAGTGCATAGAAACAAGAATAGGAGACTTTGACATAGACTGTGTTTTGGATGAGGAAACACATGTGAATATTATGCCAGAAAGCACTTGGGAACTTTTGGGAAAGCCTGACATGATTCTTTCATTGGGAAGGATATGATTGTTTAAAGGAAATATGATAACCCTATGTGGAAGAGTTACTAATATACCTATGATTTCTCATGGAACATCGACTGTAGAAGAATTTGAAGTCATTAATTTTGTTGAGAACAATGCCCCTTTTGCACTTTTGTTAGGAAAGACCTGGATTGAGAAAGATCAGATCCGAAGGAAAGCAGAGGAGGAAGTCACAGAACAGAGAAAACAAGAATTAAGGGACTTCGTGGCTAGGAAAATAGAGCGACTAATACAAGAACAAGAGGACAAGTCAAAGAAACAGAAGGCAAGAGAGTTAGCTGTCGAATTTGAAAGAATGCAAGAATGCTTAAATAACCTGTCCACATAGGAGAGAAGAGCGCCTACCCTGGAAATAATAAGAAAATAAGTATTACCCTCGAACCCTTTGAAATACCCTCAACAGTGCGAAGTTTCTACGCTAAGAGTAAATAAGAATGAGAATGGAAAAAGGAACCCAAAGACTCATATCATCGGAAGGAAGGCAAGAAATCTTAGTAAAAAGAAGGTAAATTTAGAAAAACAACAGGAAGTTCCATGGAATACTTCGCAAAAGGCAGGCTTGCAGAACTTGAACATCGTCGGATTAGCAGAACCGTGCAGAAAGGCACTTCACCATGACAAAGCTATATGACCGTTGGAGGCATCTCGACTGTTAGAACGATGCTCCAAAATGGATAGAACCACAGTTATTGTCGGAAATATCGCCATTGGACCATTGAGACTGCACCATAACAGATGCAATCGAATTAATTGAGGCATCCCTACCCATTGGAGGAATCTATTACAACGTTGCTTAATTAATCCGTCGAATGCTACACTGGGACCACTTTCTGCAAATCGAGATATCCGAGCTTACAAAGACATGATTGCATACCGTGTTGTACTGTCTAGACCTTGCCATAGATTTGATTACCTTGAGTGTACATTCACCTACCCACTTTATTTGATTACAAGTGTGCGTGTCGGGCGACCTTAGCACAATAGACAAATCTGTGTAAGATATCTTGATAGACCTTATGATTGAGAAAGTCATGTCTGCAGGAGTACAAGCATCATCGACGGGTGGATTGAAAGCATCCCCCTCAAGTAGACATCAATCTGTGCCATCCTGAGCTGCGACGGAGAAGAGAAGCAAGCACCGCGATGATCCGGTGAATGCAAAGAAGATCCCATCGATCTTGCCCGACTACATCCCGCCCTTGGCTGGTGCGGTTAGTCGTGACAATGTCCCGTGGGATTTCAAGTACACACTCATTACTGTGTACCTTCCGAAGGGGATACGCACAGTCAAACCGTGGTCTGGACTGTTCCCAGCTCTCAAGATAAGTGATTTCAACCTCGGCGATAAGAAGAATTATGCGATGCTTGCACCACATCTCTACCCGACGAAGACAACTAGGAAGAAGCCCAAGATAGTTCCCCAACCATGGATCCAGGAGATTGTGAGATCAACGATCTTGAACTTCATGAAGATCCCCCACTTTGATAGACATCAGGAGGTTAACATGTGCGTTAAACTCATCCTGTTGTGCTACCATAGAGGTTATCTTTGGTTGGATAGGTGCATCACCATGGATTTGACGCTGATCCACCTGATGACTAGACTAAGCATGTAAGGACCAGGCCCTCACCAGTTCTACACAGGAAAGACATCGGATCACTCCTTGGCCCAACGCATCAATGAGGCATATGACGATGTGGAGAAAGGGAAGTGAGGCTACACGGTAGCCTCCATCTAGGATGGCACAGTGCGCCTAGCTTGTCAGCTGATAGTGGGAAAGCTTGTCAAAAAGAAATGCCCTACGCAAGTAACGTGATTCATAGTCGATGTTGCAGGGAAGTGCGTCGAAGGAATGTAGATGAACTGGGTGAGCTACCTCGTCAATGAGTTGGAGAAGGAATTCCATGAAGCGTAGGACCAAGGCTATGAATTTCACTTTAGTTGGTTATTGATTCTCATTGCATTTGTCACTTGGGAGATGTCAGAGGGAGCGACATTCCCAGAAGTCGAGCCATTAGAGCTACTGGCCGCGAGGTTCACCACCTTGTGGTATATGAGCGACATGGAGAAGTAGTGGCAATCAAATGCGGTTTTCCATGCATACTACCTACATCTCAAGCATGCCATTGAATCATTCCCCCAAATGACCCCAAACACCTTGCATACATACAGGTTGCTAGCGAAATTCTGCACAGATAGACACTTCATTTACATCACTGTGTGTAGGGACGAAAGAAAGGAGGAGATGCAGTTCTACTAAAAATTGACCGATGAAGAAATGGAGGAGATAACCAAGGAATGGCCAGCCGAATTCCTTGTACCAGTCGAGCAGACAGAGCTCTCTGACCCCGACATCATCGGAAGCCCTTTAGTCACCCGGACCAAGTATGGTGAGCCAAGAAACGCAAAGAGAAAGAAGAAAAAGGAGGAAGTGCAACACATAGACAGTGAGAAAAAGAACAACACATCAGAGGAAACTGCATCTGACTCACCTGCAGGAGGAGGAGGCGATGAAGTAAACCAAGAGGAGGAAGGGGAAGAAGACAAGCAAGATAAGGGAGAAGTAACATCGCTAAAGGATACCCTTACAGAATTCGAAACATCCAAGAAAAGGAAGGGATCTCTGCAGAAACCCTCAGCACAAAATAAATCCTGAGCCACTAACCCTCAGTCACATAACATGCTCACAATGGATGATATCCAACTTATCATCACAACTGTCGAATATGCCTCAGAGGATATCCTGCAGAGACATGAAGCCAAGCAAGAAACAATCTATGATAGGATTGAGAAGGAATTGAAAGACATCCAACAAGACATTGATTCAATCCGCGCAGTGTATACTACGCCATCCTCAACATAAAGTGTATAATTGGGGGATGAGCCCACCCAACTACGCAGATTAGCAGATGCAACAGAGACCTGACTTTGTCAAGTCCAGGAAAAGAAGGAGTAGGTCACACAGGCCTTGAGGCAAGAAAAGGAGGAGGCCTTAGAGAAACTTTGGGTTGCACAGCAAGAGAAAGATGACCTCCGGGCAAAGTTCGAAGAGGACAAAGAGAAAATCCAGAAAGAGAAATACAAACTGCTTTCAGAGCAAACTGTGGTCAGAGAGGTAGTGACTAGAGCACTTCTCTTTGTTTCTAGCTTGACATAGATGGAAGAAGAGACAACTGAGATCCAAGTGGGGAAGCTCACTGAGGCCATTCAACAACTTCAAGGAAGAGTAGCAGATCTATAAATTCAAGCAGTGCCTAACACTCCACAAGAAGTAAGTGATCAAAGGGAAGAAACTGCCATGAACGCAATATAAAGAGTCTGGGCATTGGCCTCAGAATGCAAGTAACTAAGTGACTTAAGTGCGTAGACTTATGAGCTCCTTGAAGAAGACCCAGAGCTGAGGAGATTGGAGGCACAACTCCAGGAGGCAAAGTAACAAGCGTCGACTATACAAGCGCAATTGAAGTTGCTTATGACCATGGAGAAGATGAAAAGGTCACAAGAGTAGCGCACTGTTCAACAGCAGGTCACTACCATCCAGAGAAGAGTTATGGAGGTGACACAGAGACTCCAGTCGGTGTAGGACGAAGCCTGTGCACTTTTCAAAGAGATCGATGGACAAAGATCACATTTGGAATAGGTGGTCGTGACAGTGGAACAATGCCTGGAAGGGCCTGTCACCGAGAAAGTAATTTAGAAGTTCTTCGAGCAGGAGGCTCTGGTGAAGCAACAAGTTGAACCAGCTTGAGGCCTTCAAAGCAGTGTTTCCCAGATTGGAGTGACTCGAGATGAGTCACAAGTGAGTGTTAGGAACCTGTTGGCCCTTAACCAAGTTTGGAGGAAACGTTGGTCATGTTTGACTATTTTTGGGACTTCGACAGGCTAGTCAAAGATGGAGCACCCAGGCGAAGCGGAGATAGCGGGATCTCACCCATTTTGTGGGATTTTTGGGATTTTAGGGTTTATGTAACGGGTATGGGATGTCGGCCCATGGGTTTAACCATGTCTATGCCCTTTTTGTAATGTATAAATAAGTAGCTAAGGATGTAAGAAGCAGTTATAGTTACTAGAATCGGCCTAGTGCGAGTGACATGCTGTGTAAGGCTTTGTTCTTTGATCGAATTCAGGGAAGGAGGATCTGGCGAGGTGCGCATAGATCTCTTGTCCTTTGCAAAGTTGGCTCTGTGGCTTGATGCATGTAAGAAGATTGGAGGAGAATAATAAAGAAGAAGAAGAGTTGGTGGACGTAGCCCCACACTGGGGTGAACCATGTATATCCTATGTTATTGTGCTTTGTGCAATGTGTTCATGATGTTTATGTTATATTTTCTTAGTGTACTGTTCTTGATGTGTGATAGGTAGATCCATTGATGCTTAGTGCATGATATATGAATAAATTCTAGATATTCTATGATGTTATGTGCAAAATTATTAGATGTGCTTAATCTTGATTACTACTGTGCTGATCTACACTTAGGGTTAATTTGTGATGTGAATAAGAATCAGAAATTAATGCATATTGTTGGATAAGTTCTCTGTTAAGGTGTTGTAATCACAAATGTGTGTCCCATCTAGGTTGTAGACACTTCAGTCCCACAACACCCCTTGCCTTTACCTCCGGTGAGACTTCATCTGCTTCACAGGTGTTGCCGAAAGGGACGATAGTTAGGTTTTTGTTGGTGCTTTGTTGAAGCGTTGAACCATGGGTCTACCCCTGTGCCAACAATAGAGCCCTATTTTCACCCTCGCTTCTCAAAAAAATAACTAGCAAAATGCCCCTTCCTATCATATAATCCTCACTCTATGGATTTGACTACTCCCACCTTCACTATTGAATGTCCATTGCCCCTTTAAAAACCTTCATTAATGCATCCATGCTAAATCCCATACAAGTCACGATGTCCATGGTTAAGACTTATCATTCACTAGGATAGTTAGAGTTAAGATTTGAGTGGAGGCATTGAGCCATGATGCTTCAAAGCCTCTTCAATCCCCTCACCTATATCATCCACATGCACAACCATGCCATGTATCCCCTTCATGTGTCCCTTCAACTTACAAGCCAAAATATCCTCCTCTTCCTCCCTGCCACCTCATTCAAGGAAATTTAGACTAAGATTTAACAATTTTTTTTTTACAAATAGTCAATTTATTTTAATTTGGGAAAACAAATCATTAATGACAATCTTTCTAAATGAATAATCATTCAAAATCACACATTCAAAGACACTTCTACAATGAATACACTATGAATCATATATGGTTGTGCTCCTAAAACATTATTAGAGACCAATGTGATGGATTGAAACCAATGTATTGCATTCTTTGAGAAGAATGACTCTCCAATAGAAAAATCCCTTTAGAAGCATACTAAATATTTCATGCACTTACTTCTAATGAAACTTAACAAAAATGAATTTACAAAATATATGTTTAATTTTCATTAGCCTCATATGTTTATGGGCACATGCCATCTATGAATTGTGATTGGGGCAACCTGTAAGGTACCATATGTATTATATTAAGAAGAAACAAAAATATTGCACCAAATACCAGTGGAACAACAAAATAATGAGAATAACAACACTAAAAAGAATACCATTATTGAATGAAAACAATGTTTGATTGCCTATTGGAGGATGCAACCTCCAACAAAGAAGATCTCTATTACAAAAATTCTCAAGACAAGATGTTCTCATGCCTTCTACTCCTATTTATACTAATTCTGTCTTCTAAAGAACATTATAGAGGAAGATATTTCTATAAGTGGAAGCTTCTATTAAGTCTTTTTACATTAGACTTGTTAACATTATTCAATAGACATTATAAAATAATGTCGACCTTTATTACATAGATAATATAATATTCTACCTACGTGAGGGGTTAGGGAGGTTAGGTACCTAACATGCCCTCCCCCTTGAAGAACAACCTTGTACTCAAGCCTTGAGATGAGGAAATTGTTGCATAATGGTAGTTGGCTCCTAAGTGGCATATTCTGGAGTTGTATCTTTCCACTGAACTAAAAATTCCTTTCTAGTGTGATGAAGGAGATGATGCTCTCACTGGTCCAAGACTACTTGTGTCTGCAACCAAATGGAACCTTTTTCATCTAACTCAGGGAGACTAGTTTGAGTCTTACACTTAGTTCCAATAACTTTAATTAAGCACGAGACATGAAAAATAGGATGGAGCTTAGAATGACTAGGCATAGATAACTGGTAGGCCATGGGCCTCACCCACTTGAGAATTGTATAAGGACCATAAAATTTAGGGGAATTTTTTTGGAAATGTTCATTTTTTAGTGAAGTCTATTTATAAGGTTGTAGACAAATAAACACTTGGTCCCCTTAAGCGAATTGACATTCTAAACAACCTTAATCTGCTTATTGCTTCATGTGTTTTTGATCCATGACCAAATTTTCTTTGAGGGTACGAAGAATGGCTACTCAGACTGTAAGATTGTTTTCAACCTCCTGAACCTTGGAGACATCGGGCAAGTATGAGAAAATTAACAATGTATTTTTCTCATAGACTGCTTCAAATGGAGTCATGTGAGTGGTAGTGTCATAATATGTGTTGTACCACCATTAAGATAGGAGTAACCACTTGTTGTCACTGAAATCACGTCCGCACATGGTTACAGGCATCCAACATCTCCAAACAGCTATTAGTTCACCCATTGACCAAAATTACCAAGAATGAACTATGATTATACAGAGAGTGCATGCACATGCACCATCAAGAAATGCAGGAAAAACGCACATGCACACAATGTGTGATTGTGGATGCTAAAAGCCGCGCACACCTGAGAACAACGCATTTATGATGTTGGTCAACCTCCCACCCACTTCTGGTTCAGCTTCCAAGTCGATTTGACATCCAAATCTCGACTGAATCTGGCTGGGTGGCTGGTCAAAGGCCTAAGGGTACCCTAAAGGGCCCCTTGTTCACACTCAAAGATTGTTGAATAATGCCTCAAAGTTATGCTATAAAAAGAGGCCATTGGTGCACTACTTTTTCAATGAATTCATTTGTAAGGTTATGCTACTGCTATTCTCTTGGGGAATCCTCTTTTCTCATCAAGAGCATATTAGCACCATTCCATTGGAGCTATTCACATCACCCTTTGAGTGAATTAGCTTGGGATTCTTTCACCATTTCTTTCAAGTTTTCAAGTTGTAAGAAGAGCTCAATCTTGGGGGTCCAAGAGCCCTCCCTTGGAGGAATAAGGGACTCAAAGTCCCCCTTTTTCTTTGGTGTTTTCTTTTCACTAATACAATCCTTTCCATTGGTGACATGAGTCTTGTTTGTTTCTTGTTATTATGTCCTTATGCACTGTAGTTTAGTTGTTTTATCATTCCTAGTTTAATTCTTAGTTTAGCCTTTTATGCTTTATTCTTCTAACCCTTTCCTTTACTGCTGTCTTTCTTAGCTAACCCAACTAAGCTCGTAAGCACCTATGTCTTGCTCATCTAGGTGACAAAAGAGGTGCAACAGATTGGTGAATCCACTAGGGAAAGGTATCAATTTCCTACCCCATTTGGGTTATTTTAATTTTTCTTTCCTTTTATTTAACTTGCAGGTACCATAATTGGCCCAAGCCAACCTGCAAAAGTCGAATTTGAAGCTGAGTTGAGAGATTTTCATTTGGAATTTTTCTTCACGGCCGTGTGTCAGATGTGCGTGGGTTTGTTAACCCACATATGTGTCTTGAGTGCATGTGCGCTAAACCCACTGTTCTGCACAACGCTCTCTGTGCACCTGTGCCCATAAGTCTCTTTCAATTCGTGCATTGGCGCTCAGAGCACCTCTGTCTAGTCTGAGACCCGTGCACCTGTGAAAAAAATACACATTGTAATCCTTTTTGTGATTTGTGGAAGGCCCCCAACCTCCTTAAAATTGATTTCATGCACATTATAATTTGCACCACACTTAGTTCCCTCTTCATGTAAAGGGATTAGTAAAAACACATAGGCACTTAGGGGTAAAATCACAACTTTTCCTCCTTTTTGTCGTTTTTCCACATGGATGGCTTGCTTTGACTGAAGTTAATTTAGAATCATTTTACATCACATATAAAACTTACATTGGGACTAGAAATAGAATAACAATCATCAAGTATGCTCTTCTCTCGTGCTTCAAAGCGACCTTGAGAATCAAAAAGAGGTCATGGGACAATTTCATCTCCCTTAAAAAGACAAAATCTTTAGAAGAGGACAACAACCCCCTCAAGACTCCTCTTAGTTTATTTTTCAAAACACATCTTAAGATTGTAACGGGCCCATACATGCCCACATGCTACAAAGATATGATAGTGTTGAAATTTTCTTTCTTAGATTAACTCACTAGGGAAGTTTAAAGGTTTTGTAACGAGCCCATACATGCCCACATATTCACAAATCTAGGATAGTTTCAAATATTTCTTAGATAAAATCACATTTTGGGAGTTAAAGGAATAGTAAAGGACCCACATGTCCACATGCTAGTTTCCTAGGGACTTTAAAATTCTGCAAGGTCGTACCAACGACATTTAGTTAATTAGGTAATCAAAGACTTGTAAGGACCAAGCGAAGTCCACATGCAGCAAGGTGACACCTAATTTATTAAAAATTGGCACACTTTCACTTGTTCACACACAAGATCACCATTCACTCACATAGTTTTATCTAGAAGTTGTGGAGGTCAAAGTAAGTTTCCTCCAACGGGATTTCGAAACACCCCACCCTTTTCTTGGAAAAACTATCCACTCACATTTAATTTCAACGAGGTTGGTTCAAACCTCCAATCTCTCACACAAGCACTTCTAAAATTTTCTAAAAACTCACTAAGTTTTCCTCCACAGGAGGTGCCAAAATAAATTTTTAGTCTAGGTAGGATCTTGGGGATAGGCATCCAAACAAATCCCCGTTATCCGGTTCTCACATTTTCAAAACAATAGAAGTTGTCAAATAGGGAACTTTAAATCCTCCAAGTCAAGTGTTCCTAACACCATAAGGTAGGGAGATACCTGTGAAGGGTTAACGACCAAGGTCCGATTGTTCTGTGCATCCCCCTTTGAGGCACCCACCTCTTGGATGGGATCTAGCCCATGAACCATTTCTTAGGCCAAAAATCTAAATGCCGCACTTTGATCGAGGTACCTAGTGACCAAATTTTAGGATATCTACCCAGGTGGAAATTGTGGGCTGCAATTGCACGTTGATCAGATTTTGTGTAGCTATTGGGAAATATCGCCAGTTCTTTCGGGATATGCCCCCTCTACCCCTCATTATAATTGATTACTTCATCCTTCACTAGTTTATCTTCTGGTGGCTTCGGACCCCATTGTCGAGTACTATTGGAAGGTCCAATGCTATTTGAGAAGAAGGACGCTACGTCTTTTAGGAGACAAGCATTTTGTTTTCTTTGTTCTCCCACGCGGACAAAATCCACCTATCCACATACATGCTTCTTTATCTAAATTTTTCTATGTATGATGCTCTTCTGATTACATTTGATTGAGATATAATGTGAAGGTAAAAAAATTGAAACAAACTCTCTTGTTTATTTCTCTCACCACCATTCACACACATTCACTCAGCTAGTCGGACATCATAGGGGACCCACAGAACCCTCGTCATTCCAGATGCTTGCTAAATCTCCCTCCTATTATAGGAGGAGTTCCTAGTCTTGCCAACTCATCGACTCCACCTTCTCACACCCCTGCGAGTTCCACTATCTTGGGTTCAACTTTGCTTGGTTCTACCTTACTTGGATCCACTTTCTAAGGTCAACCATCCACTCTCTCTCCTTTACACGGAGGCAAGAGGCCAAAGTCTTCTCAAGGGGGAAGTACAAACCCACCTAGCCCCCTTCAAGGGTCAGGTACTCAGAACACTCACGCCATGGCTGGAACTAATCTTCCGCCAACATTCCATATGCCATATTTGGCTTCTCTCAACATACCAGATCTAAGTAAACTCACCAATGATCTTATATTGCATGACCCCACGTGGCCTGCAATGCCTACCAAACTGCCTTCAGACATTCCCAAGTTTGAAGGAAAGGCAGGGGACGACCCTGCCAACCATGTCATGACTTTCCACTTATGGTGCTCTTCCAATAGAATTATGGATGATTCCATCGAAATATAATTATTTCAATGCACACTCATTGGCCCATCAGCCAAGTGGTATGTAGACAAAAAATCAGGGTCCCATGTGACTTTCGAGTCTTTGGCCAAAGCATTTTTGACCTTATTTCAATTACCAATCCTTCATGACAATGGTCTTGAACTACTCTCTGATTTTAAGAAAACCTCAGCCACACATATCACTGATCACATTCACGAGTGGCGTCAACGACGTAGTTTATGCAAAGCAGAAATCACCAAACAACAATGCCTAGGTTGGTTTCTCAGATCACTTGTCTCTCTCCTTGGTAAAGATGTGGCTTCTACCTTCCCTCAATAAGAAGAAGAATCCATTAGTAAGGCTCAACAATACGACCTCATCTATTCACAATCAGGATACTTGTACACAGTACTACCTGATCTGCCAAGACCCATGCCATTTGGCCAAGACAAACCTTGGATGTCTCACTCAACAGATGGATTGATCGGTAGCACTACACACCACAACCGACAGCCTTAAGAACCACCCATGTATGGCACACCCCAATATCTGTCGGCATATGGAGGAATCCTTTATTACCCTCCTCCTCCTTATCAACAACCATATCCTGTTGCCCTACCTCCACCCATAAGTGGACCCTCGCCAACACCCATAATACACCCACCTACCCAACCAAGTGCTGGTACTCCCTCTACCCCAGCCTATACCCTAAGCACTAGCTAAAGCGCCATGCCTTCCTATGTACCTTATGGATCATTTCCACAACACAACTCGTACTTTCCATTTCCTGGCCCTCCACAACCCATGGCTCCACCATAAGGACACCCACATGCTGGGGCTAATTTTGTTCAGCCCTCTCCCATTAAGAAATATAAAAATTTTGAACAATTGAATACGAAAAATATGACCCATCAGTTGAATAATGCCAAAAAGAAAGGAAAAAACTAGAACAATAACAATCCAGGGCAAGGAGGAACTCACCCCCAACAAAACCAATCCGCTAGGGGAAACGAAAACACAGGGAACGAAAACCCTCAAGGGGGCAATAAGAAACCCCAAGGGAAAAATAAAAACAATCTTCGGACCAACTTCCCTTGTGCCCTTTGTGGTGAGTTTGGTCACTATACTCACCATTGCCCCCAAATCGCCAACTTTAAATGGATGAAAGAATCTATAAGTAGACCACATCCCCCAACACCGCCTGCCCCCCAGCAAGCCCCACAAAAATATGTGCAGCAACCACCCCCATCTGTGCTGCAAAATCCCATTCCGCACTAGGGAGTAATGAACACCCAATAAGACATGCAGCCTACCCTACCACAGATCGGACAATATCCCAATCTGGGCAATCCTGTCGATCACACTATCCTCCTCACTAGTGAAGAAGAAGTTCTTCTACAAACACACAGTCGTCAATACAACACAACCTCTGAGTCTAATCCCACCACCTTGTATACCCCCTTGATGATTCCTCACCCTAATACTGACCCACCCCTTCATATTCCCCGCATCCCATTACACCAGAACATCAACAACCCTCAGGCTAGGGTGGATCATAATTATAGTTTGGTCGATGTTTTGGCCCAATCTCCTGCTGTTATGTCAGTCTTAGAAGTCCTCCAAACTTTTCCTACTCAACAAAAGTCATCACTTTCCTCCCTCGGGGTAGTTGACCCCGCGGATACCTGACTCATCACATTTGATCTTGATAGTGGAGAACCTCTCTTCCCCACTCTCATTTCTTTTCAAATACCAGTTAAAATCCAGAACATTATAGTTCACTATTGCATCATTGATGAGGGTGAATCCACATGCATCATGCCAAAATATTTATGGAAGAAACTTGGTTCCCCCGAGCTTATCCCATCTGCTATTACCTTAAGAGCCTATCAAAGATGACCATCTTCTCTTGAAGGAATCCTCCAAAATGTCCCCATAAAAATTGGGGCCAAGACCATTCTCATTGACATCAAAGTTATCGATGCCCCACTTGATTACAATATCTTGTTCGGTTGTAGCTACATGTACGCTATGAAGGAAGTTGCCTCCTCTATCTTTTGAACCATGATGTTCCCCCATAATGGGAATATCATTACCATTGATCAAGTTTCGCATTATGAGTCCAACCCTTCATCCAACATTGATAACATCCTCCCTTTCATCCACACAAATCCCGACACCTATCCACTTATTGAGATGGGCCCCGAAATCTTCAAAGACCCATCTTTATTAGGGACATACCAAAAAGAACCACCGCTCCTCCCTCCCTCAACCCAAGTATGTGTTGTATCCTCCAATGGAATGACAACTGAAGATACTCTCCCTCCCACCGAGGCCTCTTTTATCCCTGATGTCCCACAAGTCATAGATCTCCTCCCTCAAGAATCTCCTGAGAACTCGTCAACTCCACATATTCATGATTTCACCTCACCTCATGGCCATATCCCTGTTTGGGAAATAGTTCCCCAAGCCATTACTCAAATCCCCTTCTTCTACCCCCCACCGAGCGTCCAAGATTTTCAAGTAGCTGCAATGCTTACCCTTCCCAATATAGTGCTAGCAATCCCAGTATGGTATCTACATCTACCAACAATGGTTCCTCAACCATCTCTCCCTCCTCAAACCAAAGGTGTTCTGATGTAGATTCCAGTACCTACTCCAGAAACAACACCCTCACCCCCTCTTGCTAATGCTACCACTATAGTTGGGGGCAAAGGAAAGAAGAAAGATCCGATCGCTCCCCTCACTCCTTGCATCCAACCCCCTTGTGCACTCTGCAAGAGATAAGGACACCCCACTAATTGATGTCCCTCTCTCCCTGAGCTATGCAATCTAATCCAACTCCCCCTTACGACCACATCGCCCATGGCTTCATCATGCACACCCAGTACCACCACAATGTCATCCACTATAGGCAATAAAGAACTGCGAACCAAATTCATGTGTACCATATGTTTAGAGTATGGCCACTATACTCATCATTGCCCTTCCCTACCTTAGTTTCAACAGACACTCGCGACAATACACCATAGTTTTCAACAAAACCCCTCTACCTCCATGTCACCAAGTACCCAAAACACTGACATCCATTATGTCACCACTTCAGTCAGTGAACGTCTGAGGTTTCCTTTCACCCTATGTGAATCACTGGATCATTTTACATATCAATTCCCTATGATCATCGAATATAGGTGTCATCAAATGGCCCTTATTCAAAGCGCTACACCCCCCCCAGTATTAGCAAAATCAGTGATTACCCCTACTCCATCTATAGAGGTTATCCTTTCTCCTGAACCTGAAGCACTCCCTACTCCCCCCATGGTTCTTGGATGACTTATATGAGGATTTACCCCTAAATCCCTCCAATTCCCCCATTCATTTCCCCACGAAAATTTTATGCCCGACTACCATTTTTAACCCTAAGTATCTCGATATTTGGTTTATGTTGAGTGAACCATCACAATCTTCTTGCATCACTCCCCCTACTTCTTCATCACTTGACGACAATCACATGATGACATTCACCGATATGACTCTTCATGTCCCTTCTATTCCCGACAATTCCACTGTGACGAGGACATACTCAAGGAATTAACCAAACTCGACTGCCCATGGGATGCGCTACACCACAAATCACTCTTCTTTTCACAGGAAGCTTTCACACCTCCTAACCAATGCCCCATATACACAGTCAAAACCAAGGATTTTATCCCATCAGGGCATATCAACTGGTTCAACAACCCTATCCCTACCCCTGATTCTTTTGAAGAAGGCAATATGGCCAACATTTCCCCCACCATCAAAATCGATATTTCCATAAAAAATGGAGTCGTCGAGGAAATCACTATTGGCACCACATGCACTCCTGAAGAAATTATTGCTTAAAAATCTCTCTTCCAAAAATACCGGGACATTTTTTCCTGGTCATACATGAAGATGCCCAGCCTTGACCCCTCTATCATCGAACATCGCATCGACACTTGGCCTGATATCACACCAGTCCACCAAAAAAAACGGCCGCTACACCCATCCAAAGTAGCAGCCATCAAGGATGATATTGATAAATTACGCGCCGCCGGCTTCATTTACCCCATCGCCTATATGTCATGGGTCTCCAACCCTGTCCCCATTAACAAAAAATAGGGCACTATTCATGTCTGTATGGATTTTCACGACCTCAGTCACGCCTGTCCCAAAGACAACTTTCCCACACTGTTTATTGATCAAATTATCGATGATTGCACTGGTCACGAGGCATTGTCCTTCATGGACGGTTTCTCTGGCTACAAAAAAATCCAAATTCACCCAACTAATTAGTACAAAACCGCGTTCACTACCCCCTGGGGTACTTTCTCATATTGTGTCATGCCTTTTGGCCTCAAGAATGCTGGAGTGACATTCCAATGAGCCATGCCATACATCTTTCATGATCTAGCTCATATCATCCTCGCATACTTGGATGACCTCACCGCTCGATCCAAAAAACGCAGTCAACATCTCAATGATCTATGAATCATCTTCCAAAGGTGTCACCAGTACAATATCTGCTTGAACCACCTCAAGTGCGTATTCTACATCACTGCTGGGCGGCTTCTTGGGTTCATTGTTTCCCAAAATGGCATTACCATGGACCCTCTCAAAGTCCAAGCCATCACGAAAATTCCTCCTCCTCGAAATTTATGCCAACTGCAGAGTCTACAAGGAAAAGCTAACTTTTTACGGCGCTTTGTCCCATATTATGCCACTCGAGCTCACAGTTTCCTTCGCTTACTATGCCACGACATCCCATTCCACTGGGATGACCATGCCCAAAATTCTTTCGATGATCTTAAAATGAAACTTTCCAACACCGCTTTGATTAGTCCACCTGAATATAAACGCGACTATATCCTCTACATATCAGTGTCAACCGTCTCAGTAGCAGGAGTTCTCGTTCAAATAGGGGATGATGATCGTGAGCATGTCATTTACTACATCAGTAAAAACTTCTCAGGGACACCCTTGAAACACAATCACGAAGAGAAACTAGCCTCTGCAGTCGTCCTCACAGTCCAGAAACTATGCCATTACATTCTGCTTCGAACTACCAAAGTCATAGAAGATTCCAACCCCATGCAATACTTTTTCAATCGTCGACAAATTAACGGTAAATTTTCTCGATGGATCGTCATCTTGTAGGAGTACGATCTCGAATTTTCCAGACCCAAGAGAAAGAAAGCTCTCGTCCTCGCCGAACTCATCACGACTTTCCCCTCCGATACTACCAGTTCCCCTGTCAATACTGACTTCCCCGATGAACATCTTTTTTACATCCCCTCAGATGACCCTTGGTACGACAATCTCCTTGTCTATCTCCGAACACAAAAATTTTGAAACCACCTCTCAAGAGATGATCATCGACATATTCATCACTAGGCACCTCGCTACCTCCTCATCGGGGATATCTTATATCGGCGAGTGGTTGACACCATAATCCGTCGATGCTTGACTATTGATGATGCCGATAGATTCTTGAATGAATGCCGCAACGACGCTTGCGGGGGCCATCTCTCAGGGATGTCCACCGCCCAGAAAATCATCCGTGCAGGTTACTTTTGGCCTACATTATTTCACGATTGCATTCATTCCGTGAAGCGATGTGATAAATTCCATCTTTATGCCAACAAAGCACACACACCACCTACTCTTCTACACATAGTCATTACCATAGGCCCCTTTTGTAAATGGGGCATCGATTTCACGACTTGCAATCCTCCATCCAACAATGGACACAAATACATCGTAGTTGTAGTTGATTACTTCACAAAGTGGGCCAAAGCCATGCCTACCTTCAACAACACCGCTGACACAACAACACATTTTTTCTTTAACCACGTCATATCTTGCTTTGGAGTACCACTCCAACTAGTCTCTGATCATGGGAAACATTTAGAGAATGAGATTTTCATTGAATTCTCATCTAGGTTAGGATTCTCCCATGAATTCACCTCACCATACAACCCTCAGTCCAACAGACAGGTTGAAGCTATTAACAAGGTCCTCAAAAACATGTTGTAGCGCACGGTTAACAAACATAAGACCAATTGGCATCATATGTTATTTTCTGCGCTATGGTCTTACCGCACGACAGTCAAAACTGCCACTGTTTTCACCCCATTTCATCTGGTCCATGGAGTTGAGGCCACTCTTCCCATCGAGTGTGAAATTCCCGTCTTACGCACCGCCATTGAGATATTACCTGACACTTCTCCAATGGAGCAACGTTTGTTGAACTTAGAGTCCCTGGATGAGGATCATCGATCCTCATTACAGAACAATGAGGCAACTAAGAAACGATCAAAAGCCACCTTTGATCGCCATGTCAACCTTCGCTCATTTAACGAAGGGGACCTCGTCCTCGCTTACGAGATCGCTCACGATACCCTTGGCCATGACAATTTTGAGTCCCTATGGCATGGAGCATACATCATCCAACATTTCCTCACTAAAGGCGCATACATCCTGGCCTCCCCCAAAGGCCATCCTCTCAAAGAACCCATACACGGGTTGTACTTAAAGAAATTTTACGCCTGAGCATAGCCATACTACACTAGGCTTTTTCTTTTTTCTGGTATGTCTTTTGTAGAGTTTTTAATATTATTTTATCCATACCTCTGATGTAATCTATCACTCGTGTTATTGATAGATGCCACCCCCATCGACCTACCACATTGGTTACGCTGATGGAGCTAGCCGCTGGACTCAGAATCTCACTTCGGTTACCTGGGCCCTCTATTCACCTTCACATGAACTTCTCCACACCAGTGGCATATATTTAGGCTTAGCCACCAACAATCAAGCTGAATACATCACTGTCATTGGTCTCCTCATTGAGGCTAGTCATTTCCATATTCGTCACCTTAGCGTTTTACTTGATTCTCAGTTGGTTGTCCTCCAACTCAATAACATGTACTGCGTCTGCGATCCTTGCCTCTTCCACAAATACCTACAAGTTAGACTGTTATTTCAACAATTTGATTCCATCATGTTCACACACATTCCAAGAAAATTTAATCAAATAGCAGATAATATGGCTAACCTAGTATTAGATTGGCATTTATCACATTAAGCTACGAGTACGCATACATGAAACATCCATAATCTGTCATAACATATACATTAGACATCATCAAAAAAACCACACAACACATGTACACATTACCAAGATCCCAAAATGTATATTCATATATATATATAGGTCAAAATGTCATAAGTGTTTACAAAAATAGTACATCTCCCGTAGACAGGTGAGTCACCTCATCCCTATCAATACAAAAATGGATGTCATAACTATACAAAACAGGCTCACCAGCCTATATCAAATACAAAAAATACATATCCAGAGGCCCTTAGGGTGCCTCTAGTGCTCCAACACCAAGTCCTCCCTCTGGCGGAGGTACCCCACCAGCTCTAGGTCCCTCAAGTCCCGAGGGAAACCGCCTTGTCATTGCAGCTCCGACTACAACTGCTCTATGGATCAGGGTCCGCAACTCTGTTGATATCCCAATACAATGCTCCAGGATCCCCTCATTCTAGGTCCTCACCCACATCCTCTCGGGCACTCCCCGTAGAACCGCCTCTAATCGGCGACATAAATCATCGAAATCTCCCCCGGCCTCGGCCGGAGGAGAATGTGACGACCCTGCACCACGGTCATCATAACGACACCTCCTAGCCACTCTATCATCATCGCCAGACCTCACCCCAACATCCTCTTGTTTCCACCTCTCCCCTGCTTGCAACTCTACCTGTGGTGGTTTCACAAGCCTCTAGCGGGCTGGCGCTCTAATCAACTCGACCTCCCATCCACGCGGTACCACATCTACATAAACAAACACACGATAACATCAACATCCATACAAATATCAACTATATGCTCTACTATATAAACAAATAAAAAACCAACAACATAGCATAATACCTCGACGGTCGAATACTTCTCCCGGAGGTAATATCATATTGGGGTCATCACGAAAATCTACCCCACTGTATGGAAACTGTAAAATGATCTGTGGAATATGACGCCACACTTGTGCATCCTCGACTGTGAATTAATGGCCACCCTCACCACCCCCATGATGAACCAATATCGTCGCCCACCACCGTAGTCACGGCTCTCGCACCCCTAGTGGGTCTAAAAAAAATCTTGAGCGCAACATAGGCACCCTCTCTATAAACCAAACCACTAGGATAGATCCGAAAGCAAAATACCCTGACTCAGCCACTCGACACCTGGTGAGTTGTCCCACCATATTGGCGTACAACATCAAGCCCTAGGCAAAATGTTCACCCCCTAGTGCCCATTGCATGATCCTCAGCTTGCCGCCACTAATGCGTTGAGTTGTGAGCGACCCATACACTATCACAATCATCGTTGCCACACAACGATGTAACAGGGCATCCATCGCCCCAATCCTCACCATGGACCTGGACATGAAATCCTCTCCCGAACAATATGCCCGGGCAAGGGTAGCCAACTGCCCATCTCCAACTATCACCAACTCGACCGGTAGAAGGGTTCCCTGAAAAGGGAACCCATTCAAAAAATAGATATCCTCCTCAATAAAGAATTCCAAGTGCTCCCCACCAGGGATGATTTTAAGGATGGAAATTTATTTTAAAATGTATAAACCTTGGCGAATATTACTAATCCTTTATATGTCAACTATAAATGTTTGGCGATATTTTGGTAAAAATATTCAAATTTCTAAGTATTTTATATAGTTTTTATAAATTTTTGGCTATTTTTAAGGAAAAATAATTTTGTCCTATAGAATTTGGGCGAATCATTTTTAAAATAACGAATCTCGTTTTTGGAAAAACCATGGAAAATTATCCCATGAGAGAAATTTAGCACCGAAAATCATCCCTGCTCCCCACACACAATGAAACAATGCAACTCTAGACTCCACATGGAAATAAAAAATTGCAACATATACTCCTATGCCCTCACTAGTGGACACTCAAAAAACTTCAGCAGTGTGTTATCGTACAGTTTGTAGCTAGGTCAAGAGGCTAGAAGATAGAGGCCAAACTGGCATAACAGGAACCTACCCCACCCAATGTCACCACGATGGGGAGGTTCTTTCTCTTTAGGGAGGTTAGGCCCAGGGGAGACGTCCCTGGTAGCCTGAAGTTTTGAAGAGGAAAAGGTTTAAAAGTCAAAGTAAAGTTCCCCCTTCACAGGTCACCACCAAAAGTAGCTAGTCCAGATAAACAACCAATAATGAAGTGTAGGTCCAAATGAGAACACCTGCCTGGAACAAAGCAACAACAAAACAATACATGCAGACTATGATTCAATGGGTTAGTACTTCATATAACTATCTGATATCAATGTATTAGCAATTATGACAATAGATATTGACAATATCAATGTTTATTAATATAACAAATGGACAATATCAATTCATCAATAAATGTCAAGATGATGTAGAAAACAATGTGTCAAATCAATCCTTTATTCAATAAATGCTCTTAAACCATCATCTAATTACCTATGAAGAAAACTTGCTGCGTCAAGATGGAATAACCAAGGATGATGTCAACTTTATTAGTGTTAGTAGTTAGTTAGGGTTTCAATTTATAAAGGTTTTGAGAGTTTGTTTGACCACTATCACTTCAACATTGGAGACCTAAGATCAGTGCCTAAGGGTGAATGGAGTCAAATCAAGGAAGGATGCAAGGTTGAAGGGAGAAGGCTAAGGACTAGAGGGAAGGGTTCTGAAGTGATGCAATGGCAGGGCCCAAAAAACAAAACCCTAGGGGAAAGAGGCTCACTCCGGTGTTTCTTAAGCAAGGCCTCATGCTCTTTCCTCCTTCCTTAGGTTTAACTTGGAAAAAAGACTAGCATAAAAGATAAATCAAGACACGAGAGTGTGGTGAGGGAGAGTGTTGAAAATGCAAGGCCCTATCACCAAACCCTAGAAGCAGGATGGCCCTAGGTGTAGATAACCTAGGCCTGGGACGTCTCCTCCCTCTTGACTTTTAAAGGGACGACTAGCACATGGGAAGAAGCAATAAGAGTGTAGCAATGGCTAGGCTCTTCCTTCCTTCTTCAATGGCTGAAAATTTCTCTTTTAGGGGACATGAGACAATGACCTACTGTGTGTTTGTCCCCTAGGGTTTTAAAATCAACAAAGTTTATAAATAAATGCAAGAATATAAGACTACAACCATTCAATCAAGAAGTTTTGCAGAAAAAACACTTACATATCACCATGCAATAACATTGCAAACCTTAGTTGTAAACCTTCCTTCAAGAGAAATGCCAAAAATGACAAGAAATGCCCTCCTTCAACAAGTGCGCCTCACTTAAAGAGAAGAAATACCCAAGTAGGGCGCAAAAATCAGATCTCACTAGGAGAGTGAGTTGTGTATTATGTCAAAATGAGGATAAAACTCCTCAATATATACTGTATCAATGACCTTTAATTAAATTTAGGTCATAAAAATTAGCCGACAAGGCTTTAAACCAAAATCATACTGTTTCTACATTAAATGTTCTTTTAAAACCCTAAATTAGCAAAAAGTGAGACGTCAAGCCCTCCCGAGGGAGACGTTAGGCCTTTTGGGCCAGTGTAGCATCCAAAAGCCAAACGTTAGCCCTCCTTGGGCTCTTCCAAACTGCCACACATGCCAACAACCCTTTCCATCTACCATATGCTCATGATGACATCACAAGCCTCCTGGTGATGTCCCGGGTCATTTGGGGCCAACGTTCTACTGCAAGTGGGTCAATCCCCCTAGGCCTGGCTCAGCCAAAGTACCTCCAGTGAAATGTCCTTCTTCTTCTCAGGTGAAAAAGCTCAATCAAGCACTGTCCTATCTCTTCCCCTCTGACGGGGTTTTAGCAACCATCTGATGGGCTCTTCAGCCCGATGGAGGTCCGAACTAATCATCTCTCCATGTGTACCGATCTAAATGGTACCTGTCCGTCGAGCAAGGTCCTAGAAATCAAAAACTTCTCCCTCCATGGGCTCATTAGTCACAAGGATCACAACAATGTTAATCACGTTTCATCATTAATATTATCAAACATATGCATAAAAACCCTGATATATCATCCAATAGCTCAAAGACATTACAAATACCTACAATACAAGGTTGAAGAAAAGGACAAGACATCCTATTGGGATAGTATCCATAAAGAAAGGAAAGTCTCCAAGGGGTTTCATCCAAGCCATGTAAAATGAGGTGGTGCAGATAAGGGATAATGTCTAGACATATGTGTAGAGTGAGAGCCAGGGATGCATGATATTATCTGTGGGTGCCTTTGTAGAAGGCAATCTGTACCCATCATGGATGCAATTTTTTCCAAGCCCGTTCTTGCCTTTATTCTTTCTTTATTTTTCTTTTTCTTCTTCCTTTTCTTTTTATTCAAGGTCTAACCGGAGGACACTACCTTGGCATGGTGACCAGAGCTGGAAGTGTTACCCACAAGTACTTTCACAGAGATGAGAAGGCTAGCTCATGATGAGACCCCCTTTCCTTCGGCCATGCAACCAAAGGTCACTGCCCTGGCATGGTAACCAGATGGTGG
>JZKD02S2403496.1:246522-263743 GCA_000966675.3 Picea glauca | reverse complement strand
TCGAGGTTTTATTTCTAGGATTTTATCTTTTACCAGCTTCTTTTACCTTTTGGGCCTTTAGCCCCTTCTTCGCACAAGATAAGGTGCAACCCTACAAACAGGTCAATCCAATGCCCAAACCAAGGGAATGGGATAAATTAGTGAGAGATAAGATGAAAAAGTGGTGGTATGATGGGAGCGGACAATGGCTCTTCAGAAATCCCCCCGGTGGCAAACCAAAACCCATGGGTACAGGCTTGGTAGGACACCCTGTCAATCTCCCCAAACATGGTCAAGTGGGTTAATGTAAGATCCAAGTAGTCGTCAGAGACAAAAGGAGTCAGACACATATATCCAAAGGTTATAATTATCAAAAGTGACACATACCATGATACTTGGACCAATTACCTCATGGAGCAAGAACCTTCTCCGATACAAGACCAAGCCAATGGTGATGGATGCTTCTACTGCTAACAAGATGAATCTGATGAAAGAAGAAAAGGATGGGCCCTCCAGGGCCATGCTCAGGTCAATGCTGCTCTCGGTACTCCATGTCTAGGACCTGTGGGCCTTGAGACATGATCTCCTAGTTATCCCTAGAAATCGGGGATAACATCTGGCTCCAACTTGGGGACATGTGCTCACCATAGAGTGCATGAGAACCTCAACATATCTGGCATAACCTGCAGACCTGCTTAACTCGATAGGGGCATCAATAACAAAAATGGGGCGGTAATGACACCCCAACATATATAGACTGAATTAAAACAATGAATATGTGAATGTAGAGCAGAGTACCTACCTTTACTTACCTGTTGGTTGGATGTTCAATGTAGTCAAACGACCATTGTAACCAATCCAACAATGTCCCCCAATACCTACCTTTGTGCTTCATCATAAACCAAAATAGTGATAAATCAAGCACAATAATGACATGGGTTATAACATATATCATATCATTAGAGATCTCAAGTTCTAACTTATGGAGGCAGGTGGGAGGGATAAAATCTTGCCAAGTCCATCTCCGAGGAAAGTACTCAATCCACTTCAAGAAAGGGTCATGAAAATTGTAAGGTCCAGAAAAATGACTCAAAGGGCCTGCCAACTGGCTACCGAGGACATCCTCACGCTCTGAAGTCAAGGAAGGGATCGACAAAGACCTAGCAAATGAATGGAAAACTACCAAGGTAAAGTTGAAAATCTGGGATAACTGACTCAAACTTTTAGTATCCAACCGACCCTTGGATTATAGGGTTTGCCTAAGAGGAAGCTCAACATCAAAAAAATACTTCCCAACTACACCTTTAATGGAGAAGCACGGTAAAGTAATAACAGATGGTTGGAGTGAAAAGTCATGAGAAACATTCTTTAGGAAAACCATGTTCTTACTTGCATCAAAATCCGAGCAGAGTAGTGGTTGATAATCATTTGCATAAAATAAATCCAAATGCTCAGAGAAACAATCATCAAATTCCTCAAGGTATGACTGAAAATCATCAGGAAAACAAGGTATTGAGTCATCCTTGGGTTTTTGGAGAGTATGGGTAAAAACCTCGTCTCCTTGTTGCCACTGGTGAAGAATAATCTGTTGTGATAATTGCAAAGGAAACACTTGGAAATAAATTTCAATGTCATAGACGAGACCCATATCATAACCAACTATATCCCACCTACATCTCCCAACATGTATGAATTCATAAAAATTATCAACAAAGTCATTATCTTCATCATAACATGAAGGGATTAAAACATCTGACACTTCTTTGCTCTCTACATCATAAAATGAATAATCATTGGAAGTTTTGAAATAACTCACCTTGTTTAATCCTTCCTGTGCAGGAGCTTCAAGTGTTCAGATAACTTCATCAAGCGAAATATCTGCCTCCACATCTTCAGTCTTGGGATATAGAGGATCAAGCTTGTCCAAGGGTTCCATTTCCTCTTCACTCTCTGAGTCATAGAAGAAGGTATCATCAAAAAACTGGAAAGGAAAATGACTTAACTCATTCTCTTCATCTTGTGCAGATGGAATAGGATCTTGGAGAGCTTTGTCAGATGGAGGAGCAGTTACTAGTGCTTCATCCTCATAATCCACCTTTCTAGTTATATCTTCATTGTATTCTCTTGGATTATGGGAGAGGTCTTCTCCTCTTGAAGGGGTTGATAATGGTCTTCATAAACCTCATCTTTTATATCAGAGGATTCTCGGTATTGATCATAATATGCTTTCCTGAGATCTTCTACAATCTCAGTGGTGAATCCTTTGTGGTCTAAGGCTACCATGAGGTTTTAAAGGGCACCTTAATACGTTTGGCAATGTGGCTTAGTAAGGTCTATGAACCTATTGATGAGGTGTATGACAGATGATATACCCCTGTCCTTGCAACAACTCTTAAAATGATATTGTAAGTAGGATGGCAGAGTGAGTAAGAACAATTTTATAAGAGCATCCTCTCCTCCCAAATTTATCTCGCTCAAATACTCCAAAAAATTTACGATGTAAGGAGTTGGGAGGCCCAAAAACATCAGAGAGTTGTTTAGCTATTTTATATCAAAGTGATTTGGGTATCCTTGAAAACTTCTGAAATCAATACTGAGATACATTTGTTCCTAGTGTGCCATGAACACATAACTTGGAAGTATCACAAAAAGTAAGGTGGCACCCTGAGAAATATTAGTGGAGTCACCAGATAATTTTCCTGAAACTATCAAAGGATAAGGGAAAACACCCTAGTGGAGTCGCCAAGTAGGCTTGTAAGATAAGGCTCTGAGGCAAGGCTTACCGAAAATATTTTCCATTTGAGGATAATTAACTCAGTGTTCCCCGACAATGGCGCCAAAACATTATCGCACAGTTTGTAGCTAGGTCAAGAGGCTAAAATATAGAGGCCAAACTGGCATAACAGGAACCTACCCCACCCAATGTCACCACGATGGGGAGGTTATTTCTCTTTAGGGAGGTTAGGACTAGGGGAGACATCCCCGGTAACCTAGAGTTTTGAAGAGGCAAAGGTTTAAAAGTCAAAGTAAATTTCCCCCTTCACAGGTCACCACCAAAAGCAGATAGTCTGGCTAAACAACCAATAATGAAGTGTAGGCCCAAATGAGAACACCTGCCTGAAACAAAGGAACAACAAAACAATACATGCAAGCTATGATTCAATGGGTTAGTACTTCATATAACTATTTGATATCAATGTATTAGAAATTATGACAATAGATATTGACGAGATCAATGTTTATTAATATAGCAATGGAACAATATCAATTCATCAATAAATGTCAAGATGATGTAGAAAAAAATGTTTCAAATCAATCCTTTATTCAATAAACGCTCTTAAACCATCATCTAATTGCCTATGAAGAAAACTTGCTACATCAATATGGAATAACCAAGGATGATGTCAGCCTTATTAGGGTTAGTAGTTAGTTAGGGTTTCAACTTATAAAGGTTTTGAGAGTTTGTTTGACCACTATCACTTCAACGTTGGAGACCTAAGATCAGTGCCTAAGGGTGAATGGAGTCAAATCAAGGAAGGATGCAAGGTTGAAGGGAGAAGGCTAAGGACTAGAGGGAAGGTTTCTGAAGTGCTGCAATGGAAGGGCCCCAGAAATAAAAACCTAGGGGAAAGAGGCTCACTCCGGTGTTGCTTAAGCAATGCCTCATGCTCTTTCCTCCTTCCTTGGGTTTAACTTGGCAAAATGGCTAGCATAAAAGATAAATCAAGACACGAGAGTGTGGTGAGGGAGAGTGTTGCAAAGGCAAGGCCCTATCACCAAACCCTAGAAGTAGGACAACCCTAGGTGTAGATAACCTAGGCCTGGGACGTCTCCTCCTTCTTGAATTTTAAAGGGATGACTAGCACAGGGGAAGAAGAAATAAGAGTGTAGCAATGGCTAGGCTCTTCCTTCCTTCTTCAATGGCCGAAAATTTCTCTTTTAGGGGACATGAGACAACGACCTACTTGTGTGTTTGTCCCTTAGGGTTTTAAAATCAGCAAAGTTTATAAATAAATGCAATAATATAAGACTACAACCATTCAATGAAGAAGTTTTGCAGAAAAAAAACTTACATATCACCATGAAATAGCATTGTAAAACCTAGTTGTAAACCTTCCTTCAAGAGAAATGACAAAAATGCCAAGAAATGCCCTCCTTCAACAAGTGCGCCTCACTTAAAGAGAAGAAATACCCAAGTAGGGCGCAAAAATTAGATCTCACTAGGAGAGTGAGTTGTGTGTTATGTCAATATATACTGTATGAATGACCTTTAATTAAATTTAGGTCATAAAAATTAGCCAACAAGGATTTAAACCAAAATCATACTGTTTCTACATTAAATTTTCTTTTAAAACCCTAAATGAGTAAAAAGTGAGACGTCAAGCCCTCCTGAGGGAGACGTTAGGCCTTTTTGGGGCCAGTGCAACATCCAGAAGCCAAACGTTAGCCCTCCTTGGGATCTTCCAAACTGCCACATGTGCGAACAACCCTGTCCATCTGCCATATTCTCATGATGACATCACAAGCCTCCTGGTGATGTCCTGGGTCATCTGGGGCCAATGTTCCACTGCAAGTGGGTCAATCCCCCTAGGCCTGGCTCAACCAAAGTACCTCTGGGGAAATGTCCTTCTTCTTCTCAGGTGCAAAATCTCAATCAAGCGTTGCCTTGTCTCTGCCCCTCTGACGGGGTTTTAGCAACCATCTGATGGGCTCTTCAGCCCCATTGAGGTCTGAACTAATCATCTCCCCATGTGTACCGATCCAAATGGTACCTGTCTGTCGGGAAAGGTCCTATGGATCAAAAACTTCGCGCTCCATGGGCTCATTAGTCACAGGGATCATAGCAATGTTAATCATGTTTCATCATTAATATTATCAAACATATGCATAAAATCCCTGATATATCATCCAATAGCTCAAAGAAATTACAAAGACCTACAATACAAGGTTGAAGAAAAGGACAAGACACCCTATTGGGATAGTATCCATAAAGAAAGGAAAGTCTCCAAGCAGTTTCATCCAAGCCATGTAAAATTAGGTGGTGCAGATAAGGGATGTCCAGACATATGGGTAGAGTGAGAGCCAGGGATGCATGCTATTACTTGTGGGTGCCTTTGTAGAAGGCAAGCTGTACCCGTCATGGATGCAATTTTTTCCAAGCCCGTTCTTGCCTTTATTCTTTCTTTATTTTTCTTTTTCTTCTTCTTTTTCTTTTTATGCAAGGTCTAGCCGGAGGACACTGCCTTGGCATGGTGATCAGAGATAAAAGTGTTACCCACAAGTACTTTCATAGAGATGAGAAGGCTGGCTCATGATGAGACCCCCTTTCCTTCGACCATGCAACCAAAGGTCATTTCCCTAGCGTGGTAACCAGATAGTGGCAATGCCATACTGTTAGGTACCCATGAACCTAATAGGCTGGCTCATGATGAGACCCCCGATCCTCTTGGCTAGGTCTTATTTATTATTTTCCGGGTCCCTCTTGTTTCTTGTTGAGAGGCTTTTTATTTCCTTCTCGAGGATCCCTGGGCGAGGCATGTTGAGGTTTTATTTCTAGGATTTTATCTTTTACCAGCTGCTTTTACCTTCTGGGCCTTTACCCCCTTCTTCCCACAAGATAAGGTGCAACCCTACAAACAGGTAAATCCAATGCCTGAACCAGGGGAATGGGATAAATGAGCGGGAGATAAGATGAAAAAGCGGCGGTATGATGGGAGCGAACGATGGCTCTTCAGAAATCCCCCTAGTGGAAAACAAAAACCCATGGGTACAGGCTTGCTAGGACACCCTATCAATCTCCCCAAACATGTTCAAGTGGGTTAATGTAATATCCAAGCAGTTGTTAGAGACAAAAGGAGTCAGACGCATATATCCAAAGGTTATAATGATCAAAAGTGACACATACCATGATACCTAGACCAATTACCTCATGGACCAAGAGCCTTCTCCGATACAACACCATGCCGATGGTGATGGATGCTGCTACTGCTGACAAGATGAATCTGATGAAAGAAGAAAAGGATGGGCCCTCCAGGGTCATGCTCAAGTCAATCGTGCTCTCGGTACTCCATGTCTAGGACCTGTGGGCGTCGAGACATGATCTCCTAGTTATCCCTAGAAATCTGGGATACCATAGCCCACATGCCGCCAAAGCACCACGAATCACCGAATCCTCATCCCTCATGACCTCCCTCATTCGGGCCCAGTCTCTCTCTCTCCAATGGGTTGGCATTGTCCCAAATGATCACTTGCATCCACATATACAATACTCGATCAATGATTACAACTCATCAAAACACCACAAATATCCCAAAAAAGATAAGTTATTTTCACCCTCATCTTTTCCTTAAGGGCGCGGATTCTTTCCCCATAGGCACACACTCATGCACACTTGTTCACCCCATAGGAGCACATATATGCACACCTACTTAGCCCACAGGTGCACATCAGATGCGTGCCTATTCACTACACAGTGGCGCACTTATGCGCTACTGTTGGAAACATAGCCGCACACATATGCGCGGCTGTGCGTCGAACAGGTGCACATCCCATGTGCACCTGTCTCCCAAATTGGGGCACACCCGTGCGAGACTGTGCCCATTACAGCCATGCACTCGTCCACGGGTCGCCATCGATCGTCCACGCATTTGAGGGGCCCCACTCCCAAAAACCCACCATATGACCATCCGTACGGTCCTACCCAATATTTGACATCTAACTACTGTACAGGAGGATGAGACCACTAACTTGACTCTCACACCTCCTGGATAGGCTTCCTTTCACTCCCTGAATATTTGAATCATCTCTAGAATCTCCTCTCTGATCACGATAGCAACAAGTACAAATGAGGTGGCAATGTAGGCCCTACAACTATATATAGGCCCTTTTTTCCAAAACTTCCATGCTCAATTCCAGGAGCTCCGAACGTCTGTTTTTCAGTCCATCTTCAGCCACGGGATCAGAATCCCACTAACTACATAGTCATGCTTCCCGAGTCACCATCCATCCCTGTCCCCCGGGGAGCCATTTCTCATACCACGTTCAGGTACGTAGGTTAATGTTCAAAATTGTCAAATAACTGTCATATGTTTGTTATCTTCAGATATTGTTCATGTTGGGTTTTTGGATTTCATGTGTGTAGGTACTTGGTCATCACACACCAGTGCGACCCCTTCAGGTATATGATCGACATTGGCATGTAATCATTCCCTCTGAATCTCAATTGCATCTCCAGTCACACCCTATGAAATTTACCTTTAGGGTCCCTATATATCCAACTTTGCAGTACTTTCACCTCCACTACATTTTGGTACTGTCACATGGTATCACTCTCCCCCACATGAGTTGTCCCATTCATAGTCCCCCTTGGCACTTTGACACTCATGCTGTTTTTCACCCTTTAAGGATGGGAGTCTCTATAGTCTTACACATTTTTGAGAATCAACCACATACTCCTTCTCCGCCTTTTTCTAGCCTTCCCAATAGAATCCCAGGTTGTCTTATCACAGTTCTAATTTGACTGCACCTCCACAGTATCATTAACCATACATTTTCATCCACAATAAGTTTTCCCATCTGTGAATTCCCCTTCATTCATTTACCTCATACAGAGACCCACCCATGGGCCCCCTCACCCTCCACCAGTCCCTTACACAACTTTCACCCTCCTAGGCCAAGCCATCTTGCATTGGGGCACCCATTTCTTTATTTGTACACTCATCCCCAATTATTTATTTATTTGGCACTTGTACAAATCTTTTGTTTTCAACATTTACATAGATTTTTGTCATCACCTTTGATGACCTTCTTCCTTTTGGAAAACACACCCATGTCGCTCTTGGTTGGGGCATCCATTATAGTCTACTCTTATTGACATAGTCCACAAACCCCAAGTATCCCACATGCCACCTACCTCTGCTCTCTGAGTTTGTTCACTTTGTCCCACCTTTGGCACAACTTGTCCCATGTTTAGTCACCCCCCTAACACTTGACCTAGTTGTATGGTTGCTTCTACTTCACATATATCCCCAACCAAGGGAAGTCTTGAGTCTCCAAGCATATTGACTTCATCCATGTACCTCCTCAGTCCCTGATCTCATCTATTGAATTTCCTGAAGCCCTTTGCTTCTTGGAGTCGCGTCTCCCTTTTTGTCGACATCAACATAGTTTCCAGAAGGGAGAACGTATCTTGACTCTCATTCCCTTTACAATGAGGAGTCTTGGATGACACAGGGAGAACCATCATTGCTCTCTGCTATTGTTGACCCCCATAACATTTGACTTCAACACTCTCTCATGTTATGGTGGGTCTTACTTTGCGACTATTGCAGTTGTTTTTATATTTTCCGAAGATCTATGAAATTTGTTGGGCCATCAATGTCCACCAAATCCTTGATATTTCCTCCAAGTGTCATTGCTTACTTTTCAGAGTATTGTTCCTCATCAAAATTGTCCTATTCTCTTATCAACACGCCCCCAAGGGCACTGCACTCAGCTTCACCAACATACCACTTCAACTACAGTCCTACACATGTTTTGAGTTACATGACATGAGCATGGGGCATGCCCACCTCATTTGTACACAATTTATTTTTTACACCTTCAGAAAGGTTGGGCCCCACAGGTTCCCCTCTCCCTCCAATGGGTCACTCTTGATACTCTCACTATCGCTCTTTCTTACAACAATACTCTCAGTAGAAGAAACATTGATGAATTTTGGCTATACATATGCTCCTAACATCATCCATGAGGGGGAATCTGTTATCACTGAAATCTCGTCCGCACATGGTTACAGGAATCCAGCATCTCCAAACAACTATTAGTTCACCCATGGACCAAAATTACCAAAAATGCGTTCCCAAAATGTCCAAAACTATACAACCAATTACAAAATTAGAATGCGCTATGACTATACAGGGAGAGCGCGCACATGCGCCATCAAGAAATGCAGGAAAAGTGCACATCCACGACTGTGGATGCTAAAAGCCGCACACACCTAAGAACGACACATTTATGATGTTGTTCGACCTCCCACCCACTTTTGGTTTAGCTTCCAAGTCGATTTGACACCCAAATCTCGACCGAATCCAACTGGGTGGCTGGTTAAAGACCTAAGGGTACCCTAAAGGGCCCCTTGTTCACACTCAAAGATGGTTGAATAATGCCTCAAAGTTATGCTATAAAAAGAGGCCATGGGTGCACTACTTTTTCAAGGAATTCATTTGTAAGGTTACACTGCTGCTATTCTATTGTGGAATCCTCTTTTCTCATCAAGAGCATATTAACACCATTCCATTGGAGCTATTCACATCACCCTTTGAGTGAATTAGCTTGGGATTCTTTCACCATTTCTTTCAATTTTTCAAGTTGTAAGAAGAGCTGAATCTTGGAGGTCCAAGATCCCTCCCTTGGAGGAAGAAGGGACCCAAAGTCCCCCTTTTTCTTTGGTGTATGATTTTCACTAATACAATCCTTTCCATTGGTGACATGAGTCTTATTTGTTTCTTGTTCTTATGTCCTTATGCACTCTATTTTAGTTGTTTTATCATTCCTAGTTTAATTCTTAGTTTAGCCTTTTATGCTTTATTCTTCTAACCCTTTCCTTTACTGCTGTCTTGCTTAGCTAACCCAACTAAGATCATAAGCACCTTTGTTTTTCTCATCTAGGTGACAAAAGAGGCACAACACCACTGAACCCACTTATTTTTTCTATCATATGCAAAACATCGCAAATATGTTTCCAAACACTTGTTGACAACTTTTGTTTGTCCATAAATCTAGGGATGATAGGTGGTGCTAATATGCAATTGGGTTCCTTGGAGCCTGAACAATTCTTGCCAAAAATTGTTGGTGAAAGTTGGATCTCGTTTAGAGACAATAGAATGAGGCATTCCATGGAGTTTGAATATATTATCCATAAAAAACTGAGCCATTGTGGATGTGGTTAACGACTGTCGAAGAGCACTAAAATGAGCATATTTGGAAATGTGATTTACTACCGACATGATGACTGACTTACTTCCAAATTTAGGTAATCCAATAATGAAATCCATAGAAATATCCCTCCAAAAAGCAGTGGGAATCAAGAGAGGTTGGAGTGTTCTTGGCGCTTTGACTGTTTCTCCCTTATTGCATTGGCATGTATCACATTCAACCACAAAGGTGTGTATGTCTAGTTTCATACCATCCCATAATAAATAACGCTTGACACGTTCATAGGTTTTGGTGAACCATGAATGCCTAGTTGTGGGTGAAGCATGCAACTTAGAGAGCACTATGGATTTAAGGTTCAATTGTTTTCTTAAATACATGCGACCTTTATAGAAAAAATCTTCATTGTTCCAATAATACCCTAGAGAAGCTCTAGGATCTCGTTGCAATTTTTGGATGATTCTAGAAAGTTTGGGGTCTTGTGACAATTCCTGGTGAACAACTTGAAGCGAGTCTTCTACAATGAATGAGAGGGAAAAGAGGGACCCTTCTTCTTCGTATTTCCTTGAAAGAGCACAAACAACCACTTTTTGTTTTCCCTTCTTGTAGATGATCTCGTAATCATATCCAAACAACTTTTTCACCCATTTTTGTTGCTCCATGAAGGAAATTATTTGCTCCAGAAAATACTTGAGGCTATGATGATCAATTTTAATTTGGAAGTGTTTCCCCAAGAGATAAGGATGTCAGAGATCCACTGCATGTAGAATAGCCAACATATCCTTTTCAAAGGTTGATTATCCCACATGTCTCTCTGATAGTTATTTTCTAGAGAAAGCTAAAGGTCGACCATCTTGCATGAGTACTGCCCCAATGCATTTTCTTGATGCATCACATTCCATAACAAAAGTCTTGGTGAAGTCGGGTAGTGATAGGACATGAATCGTGTTGGAATATTCAACAATACTGAGAGGGGGTGGGGGTGAATCAATATTGATCACTTTTTACCATTTTAAACATAACATGTAAACATTAACTTATCAACAATTCTATTCACTTATGATTACATTTAACATATCATAAACATATAACCATAGATGCACAATACATAAGATTTTTCCATGGAAACCCAAATGGGAGAAAACCATAGAACGATTTTTAATATATATCTTGAATTTTACATCCACATGAAGCACCAACTTCCAAAATTCTCCAACACCAACTAGAAGGAGGCACCAACCCCCTATTTACAGGATCCAACCTGAAAGAAGCTCCAACTCCCTAGATTATCCAACACCAACTGGAAGGAAGCTCCAATCCCCTGATTTATAGGCTCCAACCTGAAGGAAGCTATAATTTTCTGAATTCTCCAGCTCCAATTGGAAGGAGGCTCCAACCTGAATGAAGATTTAACTTGTTGTATTCTCCAACTCTATCTGGAAGGAGGATCCAACCTGAAGGAATATATTACTCATTGTATTCTTCGGATCCAACCCCCTTTCCTTTCCCCTTCCTTCCTCCCTGAAATATAAATGGAGACTCAACCTGTCACTGATACTGATACATCATCATCATCAAAACCTGTCACGGTTACTGTCACTGATACTGATACATCATCATCAAAACATGTCACTGCAACTTTCACTTATACTAATACATCATCATCATCAAAACTAGACTCAATCGATCACTGTAACCATCACTAATACTGAAGATAATTTATGTCACTGTCTCTGTCACTATCATTGATACATCAAAATTGGGTCCACATAGAAACTGGGTCCACATAAATATCCTAGGTTCACGTGGGTCCACATATAAACCCCAACATCACTTCTTAAATTTATCTTGAACACCTGTATGGGACTAGTTTTTGGATTAGTCACAAACCATAACTTCAAACAAGTATAACTTTGTACTTGTAATGATAAGGGTTTGAAACTTGTACCCAATATTCTTTGATATATTCTCTGAAGTTCCTCTGAGTTTCTCTCCTTGATTCGTCACTAAAAAAGAGATATAGAAAAAATGGAACACCTTACTGAATTTTGGCCTATTTTGGAGAGTGAACTTGTACAACATGCAACACACTTAATATTTGATATATGATTCTAAAAATCACACAGAAAATACTACATACTGTACTATTTACAATAAAATTGGTCTCAAAAAATTTGGATCCTCTATGAAGAAGTTATGATTGGTTTACCTGGAACCCCTGTTTGAGATTAGTTACAGGACTAGTAAAAAACCCAACTTCCACAGAGTGTATCTCCAAAAGTAAAACAACCTAGAAGATGAAATTTGTACCACATGTACCTTGATATCTCTTCTCAACATCCTCCAAGTTTTTCTATTTGAATCATTCTATAAAATAAGTTACAGTGAAAATCGAAAGATGACCTTTAAATAACATACCTTAGAACACATCATCACAAGACTTCCTCTCCCTTATACTTTTTGCCTTATTCACTTCATCTTCCCTTTGAAATTCATTTCCAAGTGTTGAGATCTCAACACACCCTAAACCACACCCTAAACAACTCGTCCAGGGATTTCCAAAGCATCTCTGGCCAGCCAAGGTTGATTATTCTGAGGTGGGTTTCCCCTTTCTTCACTATGATAATTGTTATCCTCCATGTCGTCCGACTCTGAAGCTGAGCGATCTGAGTTAAACACTTCCTCGTCAGTTTAAAAATCATTGGGCTCAGAGTAGTTACCAATTGGTTTTTCAGAGATCATATTAAGGGGATGTTCAATCTCGGTGAGGGATAAATCTATCAGGTCTTCTACTGTGTGAACAAAAACTTGGTTGGGGGTGTCGACCACTGGTCGACTTACTTGTTTTCTGCAAGGAAGCAACAGATTTAAGGGTAATGATCCAATTTTCCAGGTGTAAGATCTTCTCATTCTTCTGAACTGATTCAACTCCTCACGAGGAAGAGCGTAAGGTATTTTAGGGAATAAATGTTCTTCCTCTTGATGGGGTGAGTTACTCGTTTCAAGAGTACTAAGTCTATGTGGGTTGTCTTGAGAATGAATAGCCATGCATGTGGGATCTTTTGAATCTATGGGATGTGTGAAATATTATATCAAAAATATTGTTATCCATTCATTCAACATGCCCTCATTCTAGCACCATTTCTGTTGAGGGGTCCTAAATCCCTTTGACTCAACAACAGGAACCAAACCCGCCACAAAGGCCCAATTAGACTCTGCAGCGTTTAATGGTGGAATGGTTCTCCAGATCTTTCAATTCGGCCGATTTATCGATGCGATTTATGTAGTGATTGACATGATATCTTCTTATGGAAGTTCCTCCTTCAGTTTAAGCATTTTCTTTTGTATTTTTTCCTATTATATGGGGATGATTAGAAGATGTGTGCTGGTATAAACCAGCTGGTAAAAGAGGCGTTCTTAACTACTAAAAAAAGATGAGCTTAGGATAACCCTTGTTCTCAAGCATGCAGGCAAAGAATTTTCACACCTGTGACAAGCCTAGTACTAATACATTAACTTGCTGGTATTTCAATTATTGACTGAGATACGATTATCGAAAGAAAACATACATGCAATAGAATGATGGTAAGAAAAATAGTTTCCTTAGCTCTAGCATTAATCATACATTAACACAACGATTTGATTTCATCATTAGAGACAAGAAATAAAAAAATATTGAAACAACTAACTTATCAATAGATTCACAAACTCTTACTCATTACAACATCCATTCATGAAATAAAGTCGAAAGTAATTCCTCCTCAAATCCAATAACACATGCCTTTGATGAAAATTAAAAGTTTGTCTCCAGTCCTAATCAAGACTTTTCAATTAAGGTAGTTCAAAAATATTTCTTTACAATTCCAAAAATGAGGGTATTTGCAAAAACCATCGACCTCTACTAGGTCAATCCTCTTATTTATAACGAATCATTAACTAAAATAACTATCAAAAGTGCAAGCTAAGTAAAACAAAACATCGCCACATGGCGCTTCCATCTCTTTGTCTTCTAAGAATCATCAAACAGTTTCACTGAAGTGGATGACTCTTCTCATACTCTAACCATTTGATGAAGAGTTCCTCACATGTGTTGGCATACGGGAATCTGTGTTAGTCCATTGGGGCCAAAAGGATTTCTTTTACTTCTACTTCCCATGCCCGATACTTGACTATTTTGACACTTAACTGCTGCAATATTGCTCGAGCCTTGATCGGGTGCTCCATGAACTGTTGTACTTGACCTGACGCCATTCTCTCCACCTTTTCTATATCTGCAGTCCATGTCGAGTCTTTTTCTACATTTTGCTTGACTATTTCATGCAAGTTGACAAAGTCCTCGGGCGAGCCAAAGTTTGGGAGGCCGATGTCTTTCATCTCCCGATTAATCTTTACCCAACTCCTTTCGCAATCGACCCATTTTTCCTGAATCTCCCATTGGGGTTCCTGGGCCATTTTCACCCAGTATTCGACCGCTTTCCTGATCCGATCTATGCTTTTGTCCCTCAACACATGAATGCCATGCTCTTCGACATGTCATCCCTTTTGAACCATGCTTATGTAATCGATTCTTTCCACTACTTGGTGAGCCTTCTCGTACCATATTTCCACATACGTGTAGGTTTCTAGCGCCATAAGGGTGTCTTATTGGAAGTCAACTATCCCTGTAGTGAAAAGGTGTCGTTCGTTCATGAATTTGTCATAGGTGTATTGGAATTCATTTCTCAAAAACACCATGGCTTGTGTGGATTCCTGATATTATTTTTCCAAATGGCGCAAGTGCTCCAACTCCTTTAGCATAGAAGGCAACTCCTTTTCATCTCTTATTGATATGTCCAAGGTGGCATATGTGATACCCATTCCTACGTCGATAAGTTCAGATGTCTTGGCATGCTCTATGCTGATCAATTTTTCCTCTGTGGTGATGAGAATCAAACTATCCAGTGTAAGCCTCTTCTTCTTAGTGGTTCTCTTCATGATGGCTTTTCTCTTTCGATCATAGGAGATTTCTTGTATATCGACGACCTCATCAACAGGTTCAGGGATTTGTTGTTCTCCCCAAGTTAGAGTATTCCTAGGCTCCGGACTGTGTATATCTATTCTAGGTTGGGTTCCTGAACTTCTTCCATATGTCCCGATGGCTTGACTTTAGTTTGTTTCTCATCAGCTAGTAAGGTATCAACCAAAGCTAAGGAACTAGGGATAGGTTTGGTACTTACTTAGAAATCGACTGTTGAAATGTCGATTTCTTGTTGTGGAATTTATTCTTTATGTCTGCCCTATCCTATCTCATACCTCGAGATGTCCATTAGGGTTCCCGGTACATTGAGTAGCTTAGTGTCTAAGGTGCTTTGGACCTCATGCTCACTATGTGGAAGGATTTGAACTAGAGCATTGGGACCCGGGGTGGATTCTCTCTCAGGTTCTTTCTCCTCTATAATCTCCACTAGCGTCACCAGGGACACCTACAAACTCTCCTCCTCATCATAGATGGTTATCAAGTCGAAAAAGGGATTTGGTACACTTTTTCTTCCTAATGTCCTCACCATCTCAGGCTGGGTTGAAATTTCCCCTCGTGATCTGATCTGTGGTGGTGGAACTTCAGGGTTTTTTGACCCAGTGATTTCTTCAAGTTGCATTGGCTCTAGGCCACTTGGCTCTCCTCGACTTTCGATTGGGTCATCAACGAGAATCCTCATCATTTCTATCAGATCAGGGTCATTTTACAATTGATCAATGATTCTTTGTGCCCCTTCTAGCAAGAGTAATCCCCTTCTCTATGAATTTGTGGTCTCCACCGCTCTAATTTCTTCCCTGGCTCCGAGGGCCTCTTGAGATGACTACTCTATTTTATCCACTTTTTAATCCATGCTCATGGATTTAAACCTAGTCATATTTGGGTTGGCTATTCTCTGTAATACCTTGTCCCAATCCTAAGCCCACTGTTGTGGGGTATTCTACCCTACGGACTAACAAGCTAGGGTTTTGAGCTTGTACGCAGATCATGACCCTTAAGACTTAACTTTTAACCTTCTACCCGAAATCTCAACCCCTTTTCTCATGCAAACATGGGAAGAATCGACTCACCTTTTTAACGATGATTGAAGTAGATACTTCGTTGAGCCTTTTATTTCCTCGCTGCTGCTGCCCCTTCTACAAAGCTTCCTGCAATCAAGGTAAGACTATGCATGCATGCTACTGATCTACTAGAGGGTTAGAAATAAAGCATAAATCAAATAACATAGATGAGATTCATGTACTTGGGACGGGAAAAACATCTTTTTCATTAGTCTCGAAATGAATCACTTACAATGAATTCTGAGACTGGCCACCGTTCCTCGATCYTGATCCTGGGCTCCTCCTCTTCTTTTGTCCTCCAACTGCTGTAGCATGAATTTCTCCTGAAGCTTGAGGCAAAGCTAAAGGGTTGGGACAATAATGGACTTGGCAATTTGGCAGAGTGTTTTTGCTATGATTTTTTCCTCCTTGAATAGTACCCCTACCCCTCATTTTATAGGCTAGAAGGAGCTAGGGTTTTTGGCGAATTCTCGGCCATGCATGGCTGGGAGTTCCAATTAACTGACAAAAAGATCTTCGTCCCAGTGGAAAATTCCCTGATTTTTTGCTTTGTTAGGTAACCGCGGGCTGTAGTGAGCTAGCCCGCGGGTACCCGCGTGCAGTAAAAGGTCAGAACGCGGTCCCCCATGCCCAGTGATAGGTTAGGGCGCAGGTTTCTTGTTTTAAGTGATTTTTTGAGGATTTGTTCAGCATGGCTTTGGCTAGGAAGAGGCATGAGTTGGCCTGATGCCAGGTAAACTTGTGTAGTGCATTTTAGGGTTATAACAGATGCCCCCTAATGTGTGAGGTCAGAAGAGCATCTGATGGCCGAAATACATTACCAATTCTTTACCAATCTATACTGAGATGCTAAATGAGTGAGCCCAGGAATCAGGAATCGGGAAGTGTCGTCTGCAAAAAATATCAAATGTCTCACCGAGGCGGGCATACCCATGCTTGGGATAAATCAGAACCATGGCTACCAATCAAATACACTGTAGATCCATGTCAAATAGCTATAAAGAGTAGCCGCGAACAATACACAGCGGAGCTACATCTCGAAATCAGAAATATATACATATGAAGTATCCATCTCTTAGAAGCTGATTCGGCCTGATGGCTGTACTTCAGAGCTCGAGAAACGACTTCAAAGTCTTCTAAAACTCGGGTAGGAGTGTGAATGTATGACTACACTACCCAGAGGTCTTCGACGGCTCGTCGGTTACGGACTTGATAATCTTGATGATCGGACTGAAGG
>JZKD02S2403496.1:216256-239235 GCA_000966675.3 Picea glauca | reverse complement strand
GGAGCTAGGGTTTTTGGCGAATTCTCGGCCATGCATGGCTGGGAGTTCCAGTTAACTGACAAAAAGCTCTTCGTCCCGGCGGAAACTTCCCTGATTTTTTGCTTTGTTAGGTAACGACGGGCTGTAGTGAGCTAGCCCGCGGGTACCCGCGTGCAGTAAAAGGTCAGAACACGGTCCCCCGCGCCCAGTCAGAGGTTAGGGCGCGGGTTGCTTGTTTTAAGTGATTTTTTGAGGATTTGTTCAGCATGGCTTTGGCTAGGAAGAGGCATGAGTTGGCCTGATGCCAGGTAAACCTGTGTAGTGCATTTTAGGGTTATAACACCCACTTTGCAAAAATTTCATCCTCAAACTTGTCATGAGCGTATGGCAAACAATATGATACTTGTAAAGCATGTTGGAGGACCAGGCCTTTAGGGTCGTTCTTGTGGAATCAACCTGTCGGAAACTTGAATTCAAGTTGTCTCATCCCTTCTTATTTGGCTTGAGTATTTTCCTTCACTAGATAAAACCCACATGGAAACCATAGGGTATGAAATCCCGCTTCTTGTTCTTGAATAATGTGGTGTTATAGCCCTACAGGATAGTCTGATAACATATTTCTCCCACAATGAGCTGGTCTGGGACATGAGCGGGTAGTATATGTGGCGCTCCGGTGGCCCCGAACACTCTGATATAGGTTGAGTGTTCATCCAAATACTAGTGGCCCACTTCCGCTACCATTTTCTTGGTTGTTGTAGATAATCTTGGGAATTTCCTTTTGAATATAATAAAATGAATACGAGCGATGAATTCATCACAACCGGGTGTGTAGTATTTTTTGTACATGTTCTCCCAAGGTATGCTGAAATAAACGTGAACAGGGAGCTCCAAAACATTCTAGCTTAGATTCACGATGACGAAGACATTGCTCATGCATATGAAATCAATCAGGTACGAGGCCATGTGGAAAGTGGGTGCTTCCCCTTCTTTCGACGCCTGAGTCTGTTGTACATAGGTTCTCAATTGTTTGGAAATTATTGCTCCCCAGTTGAAGCCACTCCTGGAGATTGCCACTGTGTATTCCAAGGGTATCCATGCTTCCGAAGAATTGGAGCAATCCTTTTATCCATATAGTCAGCAGATGAGAGCCATCAAATAGATGTATGGCTCCCTCAAGTTAACCATCCCATACCGACCATTTCTCCGGTTGGTAAACTTCTTTTCCTCCTTCCACCATGATGCCATCAACAATATAGTATCATGGAATTCATATAAATTCACCACGAAGTCTATGTTTAGCTGCTCCTCTGGGTCTCTGAGTTTGTAGTACTTTTGGACCTCTGTCGAGAGGAAAACTCTGACACACCTACAATTCTCATCGTTGATCAAGCACTTCTACCCATTTGTATGGTCGATTAGCCATTTCATAACCTATATGCAAGGGAAAAATAGGGTTCTGCTGGCTACCATGTGTAAACACAACCGTCAGATGTTCGGGAACACCTGGTCATTCAACACCCTGACATCTGGGTCGTTGTGTGGGATACACTCCGGGTATTATTCCCAGTTGATTATGTTGAAAAGGTCCCCCCACTGTGGGAGAATTACTTTGGATCCAGTGCTTGTTTCTGTATCACCGAAGACCAGATATTTGAAAAAGGCTTTCTTAGTTGATGTTTTAATGACAGGCTTCACCCTGGGAGCGTACTCCAACTGCCTTGCGACCCTCAGAGAAGAACCTTCACTTGTTTCTGATTCTTTTATCTTGGGTGCTCTTGATGAGTGTCTAGTGGTTGGATTTCTTAGCGACATCTTACTTGCAACTAGAACATAGTTAGAAATCGTGTAAGAGATCATATGTATATATAAACCACAACCAATGAATTAACAAACTTGAACACATACCTTTGTAACTTGTTTAACCTGGTTTTGATAACCTGAGGATCAACATAGTCTCGAGACGCTTTCTTTGCTTCTTCAGATGCTTTGGAATTCAAACTTGTGCACATAATGATTTTTTTCAAAACCATTCTAGAGATTTAAACATGGATGAACTTACCTTGTTGCATCAACCATTCAATTCGGGTTATGAGTGTAGTTTAATCAAATATTCTGCCAGATATTCAAAGACGTTTAAAATTAAATAGGATCATGGGTTGACAATGCGGGTGAGGGTTGTAACGTGGCCTATAGTAGATTTCAATTTGTTGTTGTTCAATCGACGCACGAGGTAGCAACAAATGCGAGATCAAGCATTAATTGTTCTATTAAATATCTTTTGTTGTGTAAGGCTTATTGCAAGTACTCATTGATACATCTAAAGTTGTGAAAGTCTGAGGTAGTATGAAGGGTTGATGGAGAAAGTTTCAGAATTACAATAAATACTAAAAAAAACCTAATTTCCGAGGCATGCACGGGTTGACAGTGTATTAGGGTGCGTACATACATGGACTGAAAATGTATTAGGGTGAGTACATATGTGAGATGGCAATGTATTAGGGTGCGCACATGTTGGTAAATCCATGGAAACTTGAAAATATGAAGATGCAGAGGTTCTAGATTGTGAGATCAAGCTCCCAGAAAGTTCGACAATGCTCAGATACATCAGTTCTGTCCATTGGTTCAAAAGGTATGTCTTATTTATATGAATAGCTGGATTTTGATGTATGCATGAGAAATGGTTATGGAGATTTGAGAATTCTCCCTAGAGAGACTAGTGGCTGCATGGGATCTCCTGTATAAGTCAAATATACAAAAATACAATGTTGGTATATTTATCATTGATACATCTTGTTGAGGCACATATTGTATTTCTTGGCATATGGCTAAGGGTTTTTGTGGTATATGGTTGAAAGCTTGTATTGGTTGATGTATTGAGAGGTTGAATATCAGAAAGTTTTTGAATTCTAGATCATGTGAGGGTTATTATACTTGTTCATGATTACACACACTTATGGCACATGACTAGAGAGAGATATGTATGAGGATGCATGCACAGGGTACATTTATAGTCTAGATACAGTAACATGTTGCAGATATATGTGAAAGAAGTTGTAGAGGGTCAAAAGTTTTTAGAAGAAAGAAAAACCTATTTTTAAGAAGGGATACATAGGCTTCATAACAATTTAGTCGCTTACATACACGAGCTTCATAACAGATAGGGCACATACATACACATGCTGCATAAATACAGGTCACGTATCTATTGTATTTTGTTAATACATGTTCAACTCAAGTACATATTGATTACATGACAGTTGTATAGATTGGTTGCAGGTCAGTGGTACAGGTTGATACAATTGTACATTGGTATATCACACAGTTATAGTGTGGCAGTGGTTCCATCATTCTACTTATACATCAGGGCAGTTGGACAGGGAAAGGACAGGTGGTTGTATCCACCTTCTGGTTGTAGCTGAAAAACATAGGGGGTTGTAGCCTCCTTCTGGTTGTAGCCAGAGAATTGGGGAGTTGGAGCTTCCCTTAGATTGTAGCCTGAGAAACTAGGGGGTTGGAGCCTTCTTCCAGTTGCAGCTGGAAAATAAAGGAAGTTGGTGTTTCTAATGAATGTAATTCTTCAAGACATATAAGAAAAAACATTCTGTGGTTTTCTCCTGCTTTGGGTTTCCACATAAAAACACTGGTGTACTGTGTATGTGTATGATTGTTCATTGTTTCATTGTTTATTTACACTGCAAATATTGGATGATAATGATACATTGATATAACACTTGCATTATTGGTTAAAAATGATTAGATTTCTCTATTACTGATTCACGCCCCCTCTCAATAATCCAACTATTGGTATCAGAGTGAAGTTCCTTCAAAAATCAGTTTAACCACTGAAAGGTAGTTCATGGAGAGAAACAACTTGTATAAAAATGGAATACCACAGTTTGATGGAAAAAAGTATGCATTTTGGAGCATAAGGATGAAGACATATATACATGGAAAAGGATTTGAAATTTGGAAATCAATTGTAGATGGATACACAGTACCAACAGTGCCGCCGACAAATGACAAAGCAATGAAACTCGGTCAGAATAATTCCAAATACAAAAATGCACTTCTGAATGCTCTTGGAGAATCGGTATTCACCAAAGTTGCACATTGTAAATCCACTAAAGATATTTGGGACAAACTTCAAAATATTTATGAAGGAGATTCAAAAGTTAAAGCACCAAATCTTCAAACTTACAGAGGTCATTTCAAACAACCAAATATGAAGGAAGATGAGAATATTTCAGCTTACTTTTCACGAGTCGATGAAACAGTAAATGAAATCCTAGGATTGGGAGAAGAAATCAAAGAATCAATAATTGTTCAAAATTTACTAAGATATCTTCCTATGAGATTTGACCCTAAGATGTCAACACTATAAGAAATAACAGATCTAAAATCAATAAGCATGGACGAACTACATGGAATCTTCACAACATATGAAATGAGAACTAAACACAAAAATCCAGATATAAAAGAAGTTGCTTTCAAAGCATCCAAAAGGTCAAATAAAAAGGGAAAGAAAAAAGAAAAAGAACATAGTAGCAACAATGACGTCTCAGAAGATGATGAAGAAGTGGCCAACTTTGTTAGAAGATTGAACAAGGGAACCAACGACATGTATAGAGGTAAGATTCCTTTGATTTGTTTTAATTGTGATGGTATTGGTCATTTTTCTAACAAATGTCCTCATAAGAAAGAGATAAATGATGAAGGTTACTCAAATAGAAAATAAACATAGAAAGGAAAAATAACCACAAATAAAGTTTTCAAGAAAAGCTTATGCACCAAAGAAGACATCTCATCATCGGATGAAGATGAAGTTAGTGACAATGAGACAAAAAGAGTTTTATTCATGGCAGCAGAAGAATCTAAAAAAGAATACTCCAAAGAAGAATATGAAGAAGACGAAGAAGAATATGAAGAGGCCAAAGAAGAATATGAAGAGGCAGAAGTTGACAACTGAGAAGAATTGTTGTGTGCCATAGAAGTTATCAAAAGAGAAAATAAGAAAAACAAGAAACTACAAGTGGAACTAGACAAGAAAGAAGACACTCATGAACTAGAGCAAATGATCACAAATTTGAAAGTTCAAATTGAAGAAGATACAAGAATTGAAGAAGCACTCAAAGAATAACTAGAAGGAAGAGACAGGATTATTGGAAATTTGGAAGCAGATATTGTCACATTAAGAAAGGTTCTTCAAAAAAAAATATATGTAGAATAACTCAAAAGTTTTGAATGACATTATCAACTGTCAAAAACCTCATCATGACAAGTCCGGACTTGGATACAATCAGACAGAAAAGAGATCAAACTCCAAAAAAAAAGAACAAGAAACATATCCAAAAATCTATGCAGAAATAATCAAAGGGGATAGGAAGGTCTACGAATAAAATTACAGGGACACTCCTCCACTGAGAAGATTCACATCTCAGAATCAACGACCAACATAAACAAATAAGCCTCAGGAAGAAGAAGGATTCATAAGAGTACCTCCTTTCAGAATATCTTCAATTCCTAGGTATCAAACTATCTTTTTTGGTTTATGTTATGCATGTAATAATTTTGGACATAAAGATGTGAATTGAAGAGATAACAACAGGAACATAAACAACTTGGAAATTCATACACAAAAGGGTTATCCAAGAAGACCTAGTGAAACACAGAGAAGAAGTTACAACAAGTTTGAATCTTTGAGCACTGAAGTGGAATGCTACAAATGTAACAACTTTGGACACATGGCCAAAGATTGTAGAATGAAAGTCCCTCCTAGAGAACCATGATAGAACAACAACAGTCACAGACAGGAACATTAGAAAATGACACATATAAGAAAGCATAATCAGTTTAGCAATGAAGAATGCACACTCACTATACAAGCCAGGCAGAAGAAACATGGTTGGTATGTTGACAATGGATGTTCAAAAAACATGATAGGTGATAGAGACATGTTTCTTACATTAAGAAAGGAAAGAGATAGATCAGTTTCCTTCGGAAATGATGATTCAACTAAAATCATTGGAAAAGGAACAATCAGAATTGGGAACAAGAATACCAAGGAAGAAAATGTTCTACTAGTAGAAGATATTAAACACAATATTCTAAGTGTGATTCAAATGTGTGACCAAGGTCATAAAGTTACTTTCAATTCACAAAAGTGTGAGATAAGAAAAGAAGGTTAAGGAAAATTGATTGCAACAACTGCGAGAACTTCAAGCAACATATATGTATTAAGTGAAATTTGAAATGAAAAGTGTTGCCTAGGAAAGGAATAAGTTGGCCATGGCACATAATAATGGGTCACATACATTTTGATAACCTTGTCAAAGTCAGCAAAAGGGAATCAGTTAGAGAAATTCCCCAGATCACGAAACCATCCAACACTTTATGCAAGCATTGTCAACAAGGAAAACAAACAAAGACCAGGTTCAAATCAAAGGAATATTCAATGACAAGACCTATTGGCATTATGGAAGACCCAGGGTTCAACGCTTCAACAACGAACCAAACAAACCCTAACTACCGGCCCTTTCAGCAACACCTGCGAAGCAGATGAAGTCTCACCCACGGTAGAGGCAGGGGTGGTTGCAGGACTCCAGTGTCTACAACCTTAGCTCGGACACAAATATGTGATTACAATACTCTAACAAATCACTTAGGAGATGTCATTCATTAGTACTTAACCTTTGTATACAATGAAGATAATCCCTAATTACAACGTAGCACAGTATTCAACAAGATTCAACACATTTAAGCACTTAGCATAAAGAAATAGATCAAATATGGCATTCATTCGCATTACCGAGCACTAAGATATTATATCAGATGCTTATAACATTCATAAAGATAACAACACTAATCATAAATCACATCAAAGGAACAACACAATAATCAATATGCACAAAGCAACCATAACACATGATATACGTGGTTCACCCCCAACCCGGGGCTACGCCCACCAACTCTTCATCTTCTCTATTATCTTCTGTCAATCATCTACATGCACAAATCCATAAGGTCCTACTCCTCACAGGACAAGAGATCTACGCACACCTCACCAAATCCTCCTTCCCTGAGCTAGGTTATAGAACAAATCCTTTACACAATCTCTTACATTCACTTGCACTTAGCCTTGCAAGTTTCACACAATATGCACAAAGCATGTACAACTATCACTTGCACTTAGCACATCATCACACAGATGACTATATTTGTTTCCTCTTACATCGCCTAGACATCTATTTATACATTACAAAATGGGCCTAACCATGGGTAAACCCATGGGCTGACATCCCCGTACCTGTTACATAAGCCCAAAACCCAAAAATCCCTAAAAAGGGGCCGAGATTTTGCGATCTTTGCTTCGACTTGTGATCCACCTTCGACAGCCTATCGAAGTCCCAAAATAGGTCAAACTTGACCAAGGATCTCCAAAACTTGGTCAAGGGCCAATAATACCACTGGAATTGTGCATACTGATCTAGTTGGACCAACTACAACAAAGGGTTTAAAAGGTGAGAAATACTTTATGTTATTAGTTGATGATTATACAAGAATGACTGCAATTTTCTTCCTTAGGAATAAGTTAGAAGCTTTTGAAAAATTCAAGGTCTACAAGGAAATGGTTGAAAATGAAATGGATTAAAAAATCAAATTCTTGAGATCTGATAATGGAGGAGAGTTCACTTCAAAGCTGCAACAGGCATGGAATAAAAAGGCAATTCTCCGTTGCTAGGACACCTCAACATAATGGAGTTGTTGAAAGAAAGAACATGACAATACATCAAATGGATCGAAAAATGCTAATGGATTCCAAATTGACAGATATATTTTAGACACAGGCAGTGCACACATCAATTCACATTCAAAATAGAGTAATGCTCAGAAACAACACTGACAAAACTCCCTACAATCTATGGAAATGAAGAGCAACAAATGTAAAGCACTTCAGTTTTTTGGAAGAAAATGCTACATCAAAAGAGAAGATGGCAGAATGGGAAAGTTTGACTCTCATGTGGACAAAGGAGTACTTATTGGTTACTCAATTACAAGGAAAGCATACAAGTTTTACAACCCGATATTGAACAAATTTGTGGAAAGCATCAACGTAACAATTGATGAAACATGTAGAAAATAATTAAAGAAAGAAGAAAATGAATCAATGGAACAACTTTACAAGGAAGAAGAAGAATATGAAGAAGAAGTATAAGGGGAATATGAAGAGGATCAAACAAAAGTAGAAGATAAAGTTCAACAAGTGCCTCTAAAGACACCTAGCAAATGAGTACAGAAGAATCATCCTTCAAATCAGATTATAGGAAAAAAAGATGCAGGAGTTGAGACTAAAAGAAGAATCCATTCACTAGAACAAATGCACCTATCACTCTCATCTACAACTGAACCAAACAATTTTGAAGAGGATAACAAGGATGAATTTTGGAATAAGGCCATGGATGAAGAATTGGATCAAATAGAGAAAAATGACACTTGGGAATTGGTTCCAAGACCATAGAATAAGAACGTGATCGACACAAAGTGGGTATTCAAGAATAAATTGAATGAAGATGGGCAGGTTACAAGGAATAAATATAGATTTGTATGTAAAGGATATGCACAGGCTGAAGGACTTGACTTTGAAGGGACATTTTCCCCAGTTTCCAGAATGGAAGCAATATGATTGATTTTAGCTTATGCATGCTCCAAAAATATTAAAGTGTATCAGATGGATGTGAAATCATCTTTTCTAAACAAAGAACTTGAAGAAGAAGTATACATTGAAAAACCAGAAGGATTTCAGTTGTCAGAGAACACAGATTATGTGTGAAAATTGAATAAGGCCTTGTATGGTCTAAAACAGGCTCCTAGAGCATGGTACTCTAGACTAGATAAATATTTACAACATGCGGGGTTCAGAAAAGGAAGTGTAGACAACAACCTCTACATCAAGGTAACTCAAGATAGTATTTTATTAATTGAGGTTTATGTTGATGATATTATTTTTGGAAGTACTGATGACAGGTTAAGCCAAAAATTTGCAAAGGAAATGCAAAATGAATTGGAAATGTCATTACTTGGAGAACTGTCCTTCTTTCCGGGTCTTCAGATACGTCAAAGCTGATCCGAAAAGATGTTTTTTTTACAATGGTTGAGTTATTATGCATGTGTTAATTAACCAATTAGGAAGCGGAAATGAAGGAGGAAGAATTATAGAAGAAACATACCAGACATATGCACATATACAGATCTAAAATAAATCATAAACAACAACAAACCATAAACACCAATGTGATAACTGAGTTCAGCAATCTCGCCTACGTCTCCAGGCCTTTGTCTCAGTGGGTGAGGCTTTATTATTTCTGTTCAAATATTTAAAATGGAATCACAACAATGCCAAAAGGTTACAAAATTGGTCTGGTCTCTTTCTACCAGATCTCTAGAACCGAACATAACAAACAACACTGAAATCGGATGATCGGAGCTCCTAGAAATGGCCCGCAAAGGTGCGCTCCTCAACAACTTCACTGCAAAAAATGGATTTGGCTTGGAAAATATTCAGCATAAACCTACTATGAATTTCCTCCCATGGCCTCAAGAAGGCTTGGTTTATATATATCTAAAGTTGGTAACCACCTCCCAACTTCACCCCAATATCTGGAGTAAAAAAGGGCCCAATATCCCCCCAAAAGGGAAAAAAATCTCCAAAAACAGCTGAATAAATCTATAAAAATCATATGCTATAGTTTAAAAAACCACTTTGCAAATATATTGGGGTGCAACCCCTTTTCCACTGGCCCCTCTCCATATGGAAGGTGGCCATTTGGCCATGCGGTAACACCTGGCGCACTAGCTCTTTCTTTCTCGGCTCCCAGTCGCATTGAAGGCCATGTGGCCTGTTGTTTACTATTCCACGTGCTACAATGGTTACCCCCCTGACAAAGTAGTTTAGGGTTTAGCCCCTGGTTGGCAGGCTAGCCCAACCGACCGATCTAAAGCTTTATCCACCACAAAAACCAATATATAAGGTCGTGTCCTATGGAGAAACCCCAAAACTGAGGGCTGGATAAAATGGAATGTGCCAACGGTTTGGTTCATGGTCATGTTGCATGGTCGTGTGGATGGTCTGCTGGGGGTTGGGGTTAGGACCCAATCCTTTCTCCACCCCATATATATTGTATGTAAAATTATATATAAGTTGTGGCATATAAATAACAAGCTCCAACGACGGGCGGGTTGGTAGACCCGACCCTGTCAAGTCACTTGCCCAGTGGGAGGTCCCGAGTTTGAATCTGGAGAAGTCCACCTGTACATCCATGTCAACCGTCTGTACACCTAGTCACCCTGCCACGTGTCAGTTCATACACCCATTCACTGTACAATCAACTATACGGACTCTGCCATGTCATCACCAACTGTTCCTGACATGTCATTTGTACGACCGTATGACTTGTATAGTGAGTTTCCACGTGGCATTGTACGGATTGTACAATCATCATTTTTTTGCATGTTTGGCAAAATGAATAGATCACCATATCGGGAGCATACTACATCCATTTGACCTCGTTCAAGTTGCGTTGGGTTTGTATCGATGAGGTCTACACACACGTCCATTTTGAAGCCATTATGAGAACTTTTATTTTTAGGCCTTTCTGAGCCCCATCAAGCTCCTGGATTCGATTCTGGATCACACCTCCACACTAAGGACCTTTTTCTCCCCAAAAGGTTACTGACTAGTCATCAATATCGGGATAGTCCACCCAAATTGTTCCCATTCTTTGAACTCTGTCCTGTGCACCTGTCTCATCAAGATCAAGTGTAACACAATCATGATAACTGACAGCATACTGTTAGCCATTTGTACCCTGTCACATCTTACTGAAGCCACTATCATTCATGTAGACAACATTGCTAATTCTATCATAAAAAATACAACTGCAAATGAGCTAATATGTTTGTAATATTTGCACGACATTAGCTTATCTTGAAGCAAACTATGATTGATTTTCCATTCTACAATCATCTCCTATTCTTGCTTAAGATCGATTACTTGATTTGAAACAATAATAGGTGTATTGCTTGCTTCAATTGCCTTTCTTAATTGTTCCATAGTTTGAAGAGTTTTATTTTCCTTTACATGATGAGCATGAGCCACATATTCTTAACCTACTTTGGTTAAATGATATTGATTCTTTTCCCTGTAGAAGATTTCTTTACGATCATACAAGTATGGAGTGCCTAAGACTATTCCACATTCACTTAGTGGCACCACATCACATGTTACCTCGTCTACAAACTTAGATGAAATTGCAAATTTTACTATGCACTGCTTGGTTATGTGCATTTGATGATTGTTGCTTATCCATTTAAGTGTGCAAGTCTTAGTATGTATATGTGTTTTTAATCCCAATTGCTTAACCAATTCCTCTAAAATTATGTTAGATTGAGATCCATTATCTATCAATGTGTCAACCTTAGTGTGTCGCATAATGACCCTTATGTGAAACAAGTTACTTCTACAATAAAATCCTTCACCAATTTTACCTATCATACCAACCAATGAGACTTTAGATTTGTCACCTGAATCCGATCCCAAGTTTGTGGGTCGTGTTGTCGCTGCAAATGTTTGCCTCCCTTTCTTTTCCTTGAACAACTTTGGCCTCTTCTCAGGATGCAATTGCCAGCATCAGTCCTCATCATGCCCTTCTTTCTTGCAATGATTTCAAGAGGGTTTCTCTTCCTTTCTTTCCACTGAATTTTCCTTCTTTCCATGCCACTTCCTTTTGTCCTCTTTCCTTGAAGACGATTCCCCTATTACACCAACCCCTGTTTTCCATGTTTCAATGTATGTTGCTTGAACATAAACCTCATCAAGATTAGTTGGTGTTACACCCTTTTCGTCACCTTGGTGAGCAAATAAGAGGTGCTTGCATGCCCAGTTGGGTCTTGCTGAGCATGACAGCTGTAGAGGAAAGAGTTAGAGAAATAAAAACAAAATTATAAGCAAGAATTAAACTAATACAAACTAAAATCATAAGCATATGGATATAGAGATAACAAACACAAAAAGACCCATATCACCAATGTTTTTAGGCTGATCTATTGATGAAATCAAAGCACCATAAAGAAAGGGGACTATGAGTCCCTTCTTCCTCCAAGGGAAGGCTCTTGGACCCTCACAAGCATGCTCTCCTTACAACAAGAAAAATGAAAATGGTGATGAAAGAACTCCTTGCAAATCCACTCAATGGAGAGGTGTATTTCTCAATGAAATGGTGCCAATGTGTTCTTGTCAAGGATGGAGTCCTTAAAACAATATAGGCAACATAACATTACATGAAATTCCTTGAGAAAATGAGGTGCATTCATGGCTTCTTATAACATTGCTTTGGGCTTTTGTGTAACTGCTTTGTAGTGTGAAAAGAGGCCATTTAGGGCATTATTAGGTCTTTGACCAACCTCCCATTCGGATTCAGCTCAGATTTGAGGGTCAAATAGGCTTGGGAGCTGATCCATAAGTGGTTGGGAGGCTGACCACTTCAATAAATGCACCGTTTAGCAGGTGCGCAGCTTTTTGCGCCAACAACCGCGCATCATGCGCGTATGCGTGCATTCTACGTTCATGTTCCACGCATGTGCGTGTGCGCCCAACTTCTGTAAAGTGCTCTTCAATTTTTCACTACTTTGTATAGTTTTTTGACCTTTTTGAATGCCCTGAGATTAATTCAAGTCGATGAATGACTTCATCACTGTTTGATGATGCTGAGTTCTTGTAACCACGTGCTGACGAAATTTCAGTGATAACAGATGCCCCCTGATGGATGAGGTTAGGAGCATACGTATAGCCGAAATCCATCAATGTTTCTTCTATTGAGAATGTTGTTGTAAGATAGAGCAATAGTGGGATCATTCAGAGCAATCCTTTGGAGGAGAAAGGGACTGGTAGGAACCGCCCTTCCATAAGGTGCGTAAAATATACAACTGTGTACAAACGAGGCGGGCATGCCCCATGCTCGTGTTATGTAACCCTGAAAAAAGATGACTGAAGTGTTGGTGTAGCAGTGCCCTCGGGGGCGGTGATGATAAAGGCAGAAGACAATTCTACAAAGGAACATACTCTGAATAATAGGCAATGATCGCGGAAATAAGTATCGACGATGATGCGGGCATTGATGGCCCTACCAAGTTCAGAGGTCTTCGGCAAATGATAGAAATAACTGCAATAGTCGCAAAGTAAGACCCACCATAACATGAGAAAGTGTTGGCGTTGAATGTTATGGGGGCCAACGACAACAGGGAGCAATGGTATTTCCCCCTGTGCCATCCGAGATGTCTCATTAAATGGAGAATGAGAATCAAGATACTGTCACCCTTCTAGAAAAATTGTGTTGATGTCGACAAAAGGGGAACACGACTCCCAGAAGCAAAGGGCTTCATGGAATCTACTGAGGTGAGGAAGTGGCAGAGGTACATGGACGAAGTCAAGAAGTGGGAAGAATCAAGACTTCCCTTGGTTGGAGGATGTATGAGATAAACAGTGGCCGCAACCGTGTAACGAGGTCGAGTGTCAGGGGGACGACAAGAATGATAATAAGTTGTGACAGAGGTGGGACAAAGTGAACAACTGCAGAGGGTAGAGGTAAGTGACCTATGGGGTACTCTGAATATGTGGATGATGTCGGCCAGGGTAGATGATGAGTGATGCTCCAACCAAGGGTGACATGGGTTGCGTATGTCCAAAAAGGAAGCAAGTCGCCAATGATGATGACAAAATAAAATGTAAGGACTGGAAATAAAGGAGTTTGTACAATAAATAACGAATAATTGGGGAGAAATGAACAAATACAAAAACGGGTGCCCTAGTGTGATATGGGTGGCCCACGTAGGCCATAATGTTCTTGGAAAAATGATGAAGGGTGGGGGCCCCATTGGTGAGTTTCTGTATGAGGTAGGTGAAATGAAGATAGGTTCGTAGATGGGAAAACTGATGGTGGATGAAATGAAGGGTTCATGATACTGTGGAGGTTTAGGTAAAAAATAGAACCATAAAGAGATAATCTGGGAGTCCATATGGAAAGCTAGCAAAATGAGGAGAAGAAGTATGTGGTTGATTCGAAACATGATGAAAGACTATTAGGACTCCCATCCCTAAAGGGTAATGAAGAACAACATGAGTGTCAAAAAGTGGCAAAGGGTGCTATGAATGGGACAACTCATGTGGGTTAGAATGCTACAGGGTAACAGTACCGATGATGCACATGGAGGCGTGGGTACTGCAGAGCCGAGAATGGATATCCTAGAGGTAAACATCAGAGGGTGTGACTGGAAATGAAAGTGCGATACAACGGGAAAGACTACATGCCAGTGCTAAGTATATACCTGAAGGGGTGATGCCGAGGGATGAGGAGTAAGTACTTGCACATATGAGAAACAAATACCCAAAGTGAACAATATCTGAAGAGAATCAAAGATATGAGCATGTATTAGATAAATGTGACAATGTGCATGCGTACCTGACCATGATATGAAAAAAGGCACCCTGGGGGCTCAGGATGAAAAGTGACCTAGGGACGGCTGTGATGTAGGTGGCAGGATGTTGATCCCGTGGCTGAAGACGATTTGGAAAATGGACACCTTGGGCTCCCAGAATGGTGAGTGGAAGTTTGGAAAAATGCCTATATATAGCTGTAGGACCCACATTGCCACCTCATTTGTACCTGCTACAATAGTGACTGGACGAGCAGTTTTTAGAAGAGATTTGGAGATTTGGGGAGGACGAGGCATCCAATCGACGTTTTGCGAGTATCAGGTTAGTGGTCTGATCAGCCTGCATAGAAATAGGTTTTCAATTTTTGGGAAGGGTTTGTATGGGGGGACGTACTGGGGTATTTAGGGAGAGTGGGCCCCCCCATGTGCGGGCGACTCGGTGAGAGGCGCGCATGAGTGCACGCCTGTACACCGAATATACACGCATGGGTGCACGAGAGGAAGAATTTAAGGCGCGCCCGAAGGGCGCGCCTGTGAGTTGAACAAGTGCGCATCAGTGCGCGCCTGTGGGTTTGACAGGCGCACACTTGTGCGCTTCTGTATGGTGAACAAGTGCGTGTAAGGGTGCGCTTGTGAAATGAACAGGTGTGCACTGATACGTACCTGTGCAGTGTACAAGCGCGCATATATGCGCGCCTGTGTAATGAACAGGCGCACATGTGTGCGCGCCTGTGGGTAAAAAAAAAACCCACACCTAGGAGGCAAGGTTGAAGGGTAAAAAATGAGTCTTTTTGATGCTGTTGATGGTTGCATGAGATGATATAGAACTCTTTGTTGTCTGTAGGTGGAACATGGTGACGATGCCAGTGTGGTGTCGAGAGCGAGATTGGGCTCAGTTGCGAGATGTCGTGGCCATTGAGGGGCCTGGCGTGCGTGTGACTTTGGCACCCTGTGGGTTGCTAAAGTTATTTGAGTGCCCGTTGATAAGGGCACAAGAGTATTTATTGCAGTTCCTGATCCAGATGTGGAGTCCGGAGCTGCACTTATTCCTCGTGCGAGGAGAGCAGATCCCCTTCACTGCGGTGGAGGATATTTATTTTTTGACTGGGCTCCCTTTTTGGGGAACGCCCCTACTGGTAGAGCCTGTGCTGCCTAGGGATACAACCCTTGTCACGATTGGCCAACGATACTGCTCAGGTAGGGAATTTTTGTATGGGACTGTGGTGAGTATAGGGGTGATATATTCCCTGGCGCATCGCTGTATAGCAACGATGATTGCACAGATATATGGGTCACTGGCGACCCAACAGATTAGTGGTGGCCATCTTTTGGTGCTGGAGAGAGTGGTGGCCGGCGAGTGGTTTGCTTGGGGGTTGACGCTGCATGCATGAATGGTAGCGTAGTTGGACCGCTGTCGGTCCAAAAGTGCAGGAGAGTTTGCATTTGGGTCTATCCTAGTGGCATGGTTCTTAGAGAGGGTGCCGATGTTGCGCCCGAGGGTTTTACTGGAGATGTCGGGGGCCCGAGAGCCGCGATAGAGGCGGTGGTCGACCATTTTGCTTCGTCACGGTGGTGGCGAAGGTGGCCACTTCTTTTCAGTAGAGGCGACAGGGATATGGTGACAGATGCCGCAGGTGATACTTCAGTACCCCTATGCTGGGGTGGACTTCCGAGGTGACCCGGACATGGTTCTACCTCCTGGGGAGGTTTTTGACCATCGAGGTATGTTTAGTATGTTGGTATGTTTTTGATTTATGTTGTATTTTTGAGATATCAGTCCATATGTATATGATATAGATGATGTTACTATCTATTGTTTTTTTTGTTTGTATGTGAATATGTGGCACCTCGCGGGTGTGAGGTAGAGATATAGAGAGTGCCGGCTTGTCGAGAGCCGGAGAGACTACCATAGGGAGAGAGGCGTTGGTGGGAGGGTGCTGCAGGACGACCAACTGAGCCGGAGTGGGCAGCGAGGAGGCGCCGGTACGATGACCCTGGTGCAGGGCCATCACACGCTCCTTCGGCAGTGGCCGGAGTGGATTATGATGACATACGCCATCGTTTGGAGACGGTTCTACAGGATGTGCCTGAGGGCATGTGGATGCGCATCCAGGACGAGAGTTTCTTGGAGCAGTGTGTAGGGGTACCGCTACCATGGCGGGCCATAGTGCGGCGAGCAGCAGTGCTTGTGGCGATGACGAGTGGACGCCTGCCGCTGGGGCAGGAAGGTCCTGTGGGTGGTCCACCACCACCTGGGCAGGTGGTGGTGGGCCACCACCTCCTCCTGAGGGACGAGCAGGTGGTGGTGCGATAGAGGCACCATGTGTGGTGCATGATGTATATCGTTTTTGTGGTATTTAGGCTGGTGAGCCGATTTTTTTGTACCGAGGTGTTGTATTGGCCTGCGGATATATGTATTTTGGTATGTAAACAGTCAGATGGCCTAATGGGCATTTATATATACATGAGTATACATATTTTTGAGATTCTGAGGTTGTCTACATGTTTTTGCTGATGTTTTTGATGATGTCTATTCTATATATATGCTGTGACATGATTTGTGAGATGTTTATGTATGTGTAGCTTGATGTGATATATGCCAATCTAACACCATGTTATCTATTTGATCTATTGCTTGATTTAATTGTCTTGGAATATGTGTAAATGTAATGGAATCAAAATGTCGAGATAACAGTCTAACCTGCAGGTATTTGCGAAAGAGGCACGGATCGCGTACACGGTATACATTGTTGAGCTGGAGAACGACTAGTTGAGAGTCGAGGAAGACGCTAAGGTGACAAATATGATGATGCTGGGCGTCAGCCAGGAGGCCAATGACAATAGTGTATTCGGCTTGGTTGTTGGTTGCTAGCCCCAAACATATGCCGCCTGAATGGAGCATTTCATGTGAGGGGGTGTAGAGAGCCCAAGCAGCCGAAGCAAGATTTTGTGTCCAACGACTGGCGCCATCGGCATAACCAATGTGGTAGGCTAGTGGAGGAAGCATCTGTCAATAGCACAAAGGATAGTTTAGATGAGAGGGGGGGAGAAAAAGATTAAAACTGCTAGAAAAAGAAATAACCTAAAGTAGAATGACTACGTTTAAGCATAAAATTTCTTGAGATACAACCCATTGTCAGGTTCTTTGAGAGAGAGGCCTTCGGGGGAGGCCAATATGTATGCGCCTTTGGTGAGGCAATGTTGGATGATGTAAGGGCCATGCCAAAGTGATTCGAATTTGCCATGGCCAAAGGTATCATGAGTGATATCATAAGCCAGGACGAGGTCGCCTTCACGGAATGATCGAAGGTTGACATTGCGATCAAAGGTAGCCTTGGATCATTTTTTAGCTGCCTCGTTGCTCTGTAAGGAAGATTGATGATCTTCATCCAGAGACTCCAAGTTCAGCAAGCGCTGCTCCATTGGAGCAGTGTCAGGTAATAGCTCAATTGCGGTGCATAAGGTGGGAATTTCACACTCGATGGGAAGAGTTGCCTCGATCCCATGGACTAAATGGAATGGTGTGAAACCAGTAGCGGTCTTCACTACCGTTCGATAAGCCCATAGCACAGAAAATAACATATGATGCCAATTGGTTTTATGTTTATTAACTGTGCACTGTAACATGGTCTTGAGGACTTTGTTCACTACCTTGACCTAGCCATTTGACTGAGGGTAATATGGTGAGGCAAACTCATGAGAGAAGCCTAACCAAGATGAGAGTTCGACGAAGATCTCATTCTCTAAGTGTTTCCCATGGTCTGAAACAAGTTGGAGTGGTACTCCAAAATGGGATATGACATGGTTAAAGAAAAAGCGCACTGCAATGTCAGCGGTGTTGTTGAAAGTGGGCATAGCTTCGGCCCATTTGGTGAAGTAATCGACGGCGACAACAATGTATTTGTGACCATTGCTAGAGGGGGGATTACAAGTCATAAAGTTGATGCCCCATTTACAAAAAGGGCCAGCAGTAATGACAGGGTGAAGAAGAGCGGGGGGAGCTCGGGCTTTGTTGGCATAGAGCTGACATTGCTCACATCGTTTCACAGCATGAATGCAATCATGAAACAGGGTAGGCCAAAAGTAACCATCTCGGATAATCTTTTGAGCAGTGGATATACCCGAAATATGGACCCCACATGCGTCGCTGTGGCAGTCGTTTAAGACTCTGTTAGCCTCGTCAATAGTTAGGCATCGACGAAGAATGGTGTCGACGCCCTGCCGGTATAGGATGTCTTCGATGAGGAGATAGCGGGGGCCTGATGGCAAATACATCGACGATCATCTCATGATAGATGATTACCGAAATTTTGAGTTCGTAGGTAGACGAGAAGGTCGCCATACCAAGGATCATCTGCAGCAATGTAAAACAGATGTTCGTCAGGAAAGTCGGTGTTGACGGGGGCACTGGTGGTGTCAGAGGGGAGGGCCGTGACAAGTTCGGCGAGAATGAGGGCCTTCTTACTCTTAGGTGTTGAGAACTCGAGGTCATACTCCTGAAGGATAACGATCCATTGAGCGAATTTTCCGTTAACTTGTCGACAACTAAGCAAGTATTGCATAGGGTTGGAATCTGCGACGACCTTTGTGGTGCGAAGAAGAATGTAATGGCGTAGTTTCTGGACTGCGAGGACAACTGCAAGAGCAAGTTTCTCTTTGTGTTTATACTTCAAGGGTGGCCTTGAGAGGTTCTTACTAACATAGTAAATGACGTGTTCACGATTGTCATCTCCGAGCTGGACGAGGACACCGGCTACTAATACAGCTGATGTTGATACGTAGAGGATGTAGTCGCGATTGTAGTCAGGTGCACTAATTAAAGGTTCATTTGAAAGCACTTCTTTAAGATCGTCAGATGACTGTTGGGCATAGTCATCCCAGTGAAAAGGGATGTCATGACGTAGTAAGCGGAGGAAACCGTGTGCGCATATGGCATAATCGAGAACAAAGCGTCTAAGAAAGTTAGCTTTTCCCTGTAGACTCTGAAGTTGTTGTAAATTCTGGGGAGGTGGAATTTCGATGATAGCTTGGACTTTGAGGGGGTCCATGGTAATACCAATTTGGGAAACAATAAAACCGAGGAGGCTCCCTGGGGTGACGCAAAACACACACTTGAGCAGATTCAAGCGGATGTTGTACTGATGACACCGTTGAAAGATGATGCGTAAATCATCGAGATGCTGGGTGCGTTTCTTGGATAGAGCTGTGAGGTCGTCCAAGTAGGCGAGGATGATGTTCGCCAGATCGTGGAAGATGTATGTCATCGCCCGCTGGAAAGTTGCGTCGACATTTTTTAAGTGGAAAGGCATGAAACGATATGCAAAGGTACCCCATGGGGTCGTGAATGTAGTTTTATACTGATCGGCTGGGTGGATTTGAATTTGGTTATAGCCCGAGAATCTGTCCATAAAGGAGAGAGCCTCGTGTCCGGCGCAGTCGTCGATAATTTGGTCAATGAAAGGCGTTGGAAAGTTGTCTTTGGGACATGCTTTATTGAGATCGCAAAAGTCTGTGCAAACACGGATAGTTCCCTGTTTTTTGTTGACGGGTACAGGGTTGGAAACCTATGAAGTGTAAGCGATGGGGTAAATAAACCCGACAACGCGTAATTTGTCAATTTCAGCTTTGATAGCCGCGACTTTGGATGGGTGTAGCGGTCGTTGTTTTTGGCGAACTGGTGTGATGTCAGGCCAGGTGTCGATGTAGTGCTTGACAATAGAGGGATCGAGGCCAGGAATTTTCGTGTATGACTAGGCAAAAATATCCCGATATTCCTGGAAGAGGGCTTTGTATGCAGAGATTTCCTGAGGAGTGCAAGCAACTCCAATGATGATTTCTTTGACGATGCCATTTTTGATGGAAATGTCGATTTTGATGGTGGGGGAAATGTTGGCCATATTACCTTCTTCAAAAGCATCAGGGGCAGGAATGGGATTGTTGAACCAATCTATAGGCCCGGAAGGGATAAAATCTTTGGTTTCGACCACGTAAATGGGGTTTTGGTTAGGAAGCATGAGGGATTCCTGTGGAGAAAAGAGTGCATGGTGATGTAGTGCGTCCCAGGGAGAATCCGGGTGGTTTAAATATTCCAGTATTTCCTTGTCGCTTTGGAAACGGCGGGAATACAAGGGGTCGTGAGGAGTGATCTTGGTGATAGTTTGGTTGCCCCCTGATGGAGAAGTAGGGGAGCAATGTTGGGAGAGGGTGATGGTTCACTCGACATAAACCATATATTGAAGTACTAAGGGGTACCTATGGTGGTTGGGTGGAGAGTGTCCGTAGGGAAATGAACAGGGGATTTGGGGGTTTTGCGGGGTAAATCCTTAGAGATGTCATCTAAGAACCATGGAGGCATTGGGAGTGCCTCGGGCTCAGGAGAGATGACATGAATATCCTCAAGTGACGAGGTAATGTCAATGATCACTTTGGCGGGTTGGTGAAGCAGGGCCAATTGACACTGCGTATATTCAAGGATCATAGGACACTGGTATGTAAAATGAGCTAATGAATCGCAGAGAGAGAAAGGGCATCTCATACGTTCATTGACTGAAGTGGTGACATAGCGGATGTCAGTGATATTTGTTGATGAGGACGTAGCAGAGCGGGGGTTGTTCTGGAAGTTCTGGCGTACAACCACTAATGTCTGCCGAAAGCGTGGCAGTGCTGGGCAATGATGGGTGTAATGGCCATACTCTGAACATATAGCACAAGCATATTTGGTCCTCAACCCTTTACTACTGGAAGGATAGGTAGTAGTGGTGGGACTAGCAGTAGTGGCGGGTGTTGTGGGAGATGGATTGAGGGGAATCAAATTCTGTAATTCAAGTAGTGATGGACAATTGTTGGTTTGGTGGTCCTCTTTCTCACATAGTGCGCAAGGTGGTGGGATGCGTGGAGGAAGTGGAGCGGTGGGCTCCTTCTTATTTCTCCTGCCCCCAGCTGTAGCAGGGGGGTTAGTTAGTATAGGGGTAGTGGGGGTAAGGACGGGAATCGTCATGGGGAGGCCTTCATGTGGGGGAAGGGATGGTCGAGGAACCATCTCAGGTGGGTGTAAATACCAGACTGGGATTGCTAACACCATATTGGGTAGTGTGAGCGTTGAGGCTACTTGAAAAGATTCAATACCTGGTGGAGGGTAAAAGAAGGGAATTTGAGTGAGGGGTTGGGGGACTGTCTCCCAGACGGGACTATGCCCCTGAGGGGATGTGGATTCGTGGACATTTGGGGTCGACGACTATGCAGGAGCCTCCGGTGGGAGTGGTTCTGCTACTATTGAGACGTCAGGAATGACTGAAGCCTCCTGAGGAGGACTAGCATCCTCTGTGTGAGTGTCGTTAGATGAGATGACACATACTTTATTAGCAGGATGAAGGAGTGGTGGTGCTCCGTGGTACGTCCCTAACAAGGATGGATCTTTAAAAATTCCAGGACCCATATTGACGAGTGGATATGCGTCTTGGTTGGTGTGGATGAGAGGAAGAATGTTATCGAGGTTGGAAGATGGGTTAGGCTCATAATGTGAGACTTGGTTGATGGTCACGATCTTCCCATTGTGGGGGAACATCATTGTCCGAAAGATGGAAGAGGCCACTGCCTTCATAGCGTACATGTAGCTATGCCCGAACAAGATATTATAATCGAGTGGGGCGTCGATAACTTCTATATCAATGAGAATAGTCTTGCCCCCGAGTTCAACGGGTACATTTTGGAAGAGCCCTTCAGGAGAGGATGGTCGTCTGTCATAAGCTCGTAATGTGATGGCAGAGGGTATGAGTTCTAGGGAACCAAGTTTTTGCCATACTGTTTTGGACATGATGCACGTAGATGCACCTTCATCGATGATACATCGATGAACTATGATGTTCCATATTTTCACTGGTATTTGAAAAGCGATCAAGGCGGGAAGACGAGGTTCTCTGCTATCGAGATCAAAGGTGATGAGTCGAGTATCTGTGGGGTCGACTGCCCCTAAGACATAAATTAGTGATTTCCGTTGTGTAGGACAAGTCTGGAGGACTTCCAAGACTGACATGGCAGCTGGGGATTGCGCTAAGTCGTCTACCAAGCTATAGTTATGAGCTGCCCTAGCATGTGGGTTGTGGCCATTCCTGTGCAAGGGGATGCGAGGGATGCGTAGTGGTGGTTCGACAGAAGGGTGAGGGATCACCAACGGGGGTCCCATCGGTGTAGGGTTTGTCTCTGGAGAGATGGGAGTAGACTCAGTGGGTGTATGATACTGCCGATTACGCATTTGCAGAAGGATTTCTTCCTCACTGGTGAGGAGAATTGTACGCTCTGCTGGATTGTTGGGGTTGTGGTATTGTCCCACCTGAGGTGGGGGATGCTATGTGTCTTGTTGGGTATTTATCACACCTTGATGTGGGATAGGATTTTGTAGCATGATGGGAGGGGGTTGTTGCACGTATTGTTGTGGTGCCTGTTGAGGGGTAGTTTGTGCAGGAGAATGGGGAAGACTACCCGAGTCTTTCAACCGTTTGAAATCAACGATCTGGGGG